>JBBMKE010417656.1:0-11137 GCA_037834125.1 Lippia alba | reverse complement strand
ATTGGATTCATGATGGAAAGAGGTGGGACTGCTGAAGAGCAAAGATTTACAATTCAAGATCATATACGAATAGAATCATAATGAAGAATATATTGGAGTATTGGACCCGTCCCACTAGTCCGGTTAGATTGATGGAATTTCAGTTACTTCCATGGCTCAAACTATTTTATGTCAAAGTAAATGTTGACCTATCTCTAATTCTCTATCATCATCATAACATGTACATTGAACTAAAAATGATAGAGGCTTATTGCCTTTGTGGGATTTGAATTTTTCTGTGCAACTCCAAGATTGCCTCCATGTCAATTCCTTGGAGTGCTTCCCTATCGTACCAAGAACATTTTCCTTGCATTTTCTTTTTCCTTTACGGTTGTGACATGTTAAAGCGTGGTATTTGGGGAGGAAATTAACTGTATTCATTGTATTCTTTCGTATAATTCTGTGTTAGAGGATTTACAGGGGTGCTAGAGTATATAACAAAGTGAATGGAAACAATATCACAACAAATCAGGCTAATCACTACCAAAACGGGCTAAGTCAACTATACCAAATATAAATGTACGTATCTTCAACACTCTCCCTCAATTTAAGTGACGGAATTGTCAATCCTTAACTTGCTTAGTACTGTTTGAAACATTTGGCCTGTGACCGTCTTGGTCAATATATCGGCTAGCTGATCTTATGAACTGACAAACTGAATCGTTATGATACCACTTTCAAGTTTTTCCTCAATGAAGTGCCGGTCAACTTCCACATGCTTTGTGATGTACCAAATTTTACTCTAAATAAAAGTCCAAGTGCAAGCTTACAAATCAAATTATAGCACGAGGGATCGTGTGCACGAGAAAGGGAAAATCAATATTCACTTCCATACCAAATTCCATTTTTAGACTAAGTAATCAAGATTATGAGAATGATTAACTAAGCTAGCTAGGATTTAACGCAAATAAACACAAATATAAATCAAGTGAGACTAATAGGCTAGGGAATGATCTATGCTACTAGGATCCGATTCTTGCTTTATGTAGTGAATTACCCCCATTTAATCTTTGTCACTAATCTATACCATAAATTCTTTCGAATTCAAGGTACGTATTAATCCTACCATGGAAAAGTTCTCACAATTACCATTAATTAGAACTATCCAATTAAACAAGACAATTAGGTACTTAAATCAGCGGCTCGGCATAATTGAAGTAACCTATTTAGATAGCCCAAAAACGATTAAGTTTCCTTAAATCTTATTATCCAACTTTTATGAAAACCTTCTCATCATTCAAAATCTCTCGATTTTGAAATGACTCTAAGATATAAAATAGGATGGTCAATCCTTCAAATACGATTCAAACCATTTTCATAAACTCAAAGGGTGATTCACTCTTTCAAGCATTCTATCAAATACCTAACATGCATATACTCATTCCCATGCCTAACTTAATTTAAGTACACATAATAAACTGAAATTCAAACTAGCATAACATGAAAACATGTAATCCATCATAGTTGAGGTCTTGAAAAGAAACTTAAGCATAAAACTTCAAATCCTAAAAACATAAAAACATAGCATTCAAGATAGCAAAGTATGTAAAACAACTAGATAAAAGATAAGAACTTGGTGACATGTTGGTTCTTCTCTCTATACTCTTCTCCAAGTTTCATGTCCATAAAACTGCCCTCTTCTCTTCTGTGTTGTTCCCCCCAAAAAGAAGAAGTTTTTCTTCTTTTTAAATTCTAGCCTCAACCGCTGGAAAATTTTGATTTTTGGCATAAAACGTGTGGAGTGTTAGGTCGCGGCCGCGACCGAAAATAGCCTTATTTTGGTCGCGCCCGCGACCAACTAATAAAATCGCATTTCTCTTTCTTGGTCGCGGCCGCGACCAATTTTGAATTGGTTTGGGTCGCGCCCGCGACCCTTTCTTAGCCAACCTTCGAGATTTGGAAAATCAGGCGAAAATTCCCCAAAAAATAAGGGTCGCGGCCGCGACCTCCTTTTTGCACAACTTCGAGATTGGCTTTCAAACTTCAGAAAATTCCCTCAAAATTCATGCTCGCGCCCGCGATTGAAATGTTGCATCACAAGGTCGCGCCCGCGACCTTCTTTTTCTTGAAATTCTGGGTTTGGTTCAGCAGCTTCTTTTTGGTCCGTTTTCTTCTCATTTCATTCCTTTTTTCGTACATCTTGGCTTTGTTATTAATTGTACCTAAAAAGGGATCATACATACTGCAATTAAGCTCAAAACATGCAATAAACATTAAATCTCTAATGAAATTACGCATGAAAAACGGACTCAACACTTTGTCCTATTGTGTTGAACCGGGTTCTCTGAAATGTTGATGGCGGCCCTATTGTCGCACCTGAGTGGTGTTGGTCCTGAGTTTTTATACTACGTATAAAAACTCAAGAATCGCGTACTCAGATCGCAATATCGCGTACTTAAATCACAATATGTTGTATATGCCGTACAAAATGGGGAGTAAACGAAAATTATCATTCTTATTTGGGGAGTGAAGAGGACTAAAAAATGGGGAACAAATGTTGAGTCAACAATTGGAAATTTTTCAGGAATTCCCATACATTTTGTATCTAATTGGAAAAAATATTTTTGTCCAATTTAATTTATGGGAAAGTTAAACTTATATTTCCTATATAGATTAAAGGGGACAACATAAATGTCATTCGGAAGATGCACAAGGAAGAGGATTGCAATGTTTTAGGAAACATCTTTAGAGATATCATTAGCATTTCTTCTGTTTTTGTTGCTTGTCGTTTTTTAATATTTGTCGTGGTGCGAATTGTGTCGTCCATTTGTTAGCTCATAATGCGGTTTCGGACCTTCAGTCTGTGTTGGTTCTTTTGATATTCCGTTGTATACTTTTGACAGTGTTTTTGCTGATTTAAGTTGATTTTGTTGACGACTGAGGGCCTCGTTGTCCTCAAAAGATTAGAAGGGGAAATTGTTTCTATTTTCCAGTACGGGCGAGTCAGATCACACAAAAATGATTTAAAGTTATCTATCAGCAATAAAAATTTTGATCACACAAAAATGATTTAGAGCTATCTATCATAATGAAGATTTTCAACTAAATTATACAACTTACTCATTTTATTTGAAATCTAAGGTCTAAACATTGGGCTATGTTAAACAAGTCCAAAGTTTAATTTTTGAAGGCTGGAAAGAAACGACCCAAGGAGCTGAACCCAATCAAATGAAAACTAGTTATATCATTTTCTTTTTCCCAATTACATAAAAAATATAAAATATTGTTACCTTCATTATATATTATCCAAGTCGAGTTTGGCTAACAATATTCCTAATTGCTAAAAGACATTTAGTATAATTGAATATGATGTCCTTAATTTATCTAATTTCAGGCATATGGACTTTTCAATTTACCCAACTAAAATGTAGAAAAATATCACATTGACCCCAACTTTTACCAAAAATTTCCAAAGGCTCAGCAATTTCCAGGAAATTTCGTGTTGTCTTCTCTCCAAAAAAAGACATGTCCAAGATAAGAAGAAATATAATACCAATTTGAACGACAAGCTTAATTTTTCATAATTTAAAATAGAATAATAATTTTCATATACATCCCTCTATTAATTTAATATAATAAAACAAGACCTTATGTCATACAAGATTACATTCAATTTGTCCTATCTTAAATGATATTGATGGTGTCGAGTTTGATCTGGGTTCAACACCAATGCATTTCTTATTTATGTTTGTGTGAGGGGAAGACCATCATAGGCAAAGGGCCTCAGGAACTGGGTTCCCAAAGAGCATGGATTCTACCAGCTAGGGTAACACCTTAGTGAGGAAAGTGAAACTGTCAGGAAGCTTGAATGTGCAGCAATGGAGTTTCAGTTCAGTGTCTTGTTTGTGAAGAAAATAGGTTTTTTCCGTGGAGTGATTACTTGGAGAAGAAGGAGTGAAGTGCTTCTATTTATAGTTTTAGGGTGAGGTTATTTAGGTAAAACTAACCCCGTGGTCCAGGAATAGTGTCGCCCTAGACACGTGTCGCACCGTGAGGGCTTGACAGTGACAGGTACGGACCTTTATCACCTTTCAGCCGTTATGCCCAGTTACTGCGCCAGAGGTTGTTGGACGAGCGATTCCTTCAATCGAGGAGAAGGAAGCTTTAGGCGACTCGAGCATTAGGATGCTCGGGATGGGGTCCCTTGGTAAAGAACGCGACGGATAGCTTCCTCGACCGATGGTTCCCGAGAGTTGACCCTCGAGAGAAGGGTTTCTCTCGGGAGAAATTCTCTCAAGGGAAGTTAGTTGCGAGGATAAGGCTGGGCGTTGGAGTGGTTTGGCTTGAAACCATGAAGGAAGGAAGGCTTGACCCACGAGCCATTCGCATGCGAGCGTTGGAGTGGTTTGGCTTGAAACCATGAAGGAAGGCTTCTGCGATCATGCCACGTGTATGGTGGAGATACCAGCGTATTTTGGGTACATCATTTGCCCCCCAAATTCCGCGGTGTGATCTTCGGGCGTATTGCGGAATTTCTAGAGTCACCGAGCGAACTTTGACAGCTATCATATCTCAACGAGCGTCTTCGTAACGGACAGCTTCTGTGGAGCATTAAATGCCATATTGTCCGAGGTTACTTTAAAGCAGGCGCATTTAATGCGACGTGGGCACGTGGGCGCGTGGATCTCGGAGGGCGTGAGGCGGTTACCAAAAGCGGATCAGTTACCCAGGCGGGAATGATTGCATTTTCAAATCTCTGGGATCTCTTGCCATATAAATAGGATTTTTCCCATACTTGGCCATTTTTCTTCACGCATCCAGAATATCCAGAGCATACACAGCTTTCTGCAATTCTTGTGATTTTCTTCAACTTTCGCAAAGTTCTTCTCAAGTTCACCAAGCGAAGGTAAATTCCGTATAATCCTCCTTACTAACCTTAGAATAGATCGTGTGAGGTTGATCGTAGATTGGTATTCTTGATTTCTAGTTTCTTAGGCTTAAGATTTTTCGTCCCTGAGATACTGTCTGGTAATCTATTTCAAATAATCCATGGCCGGAACAAGTCCGCTGAACGATACTGTTGTGAACGAATTCACTGACGAGATTGAGGAGATGTCTCCCCGTGTTTCTCCTCTCCGTAGAAGTAGGAGTGTACCAGAGATGGTTTCGGAGAGGAGGGCAGCTCCGTTGCAAAGAAGCAGTAGCATTCCCATGGCCATCCCGTCGAGGAGGGTGGAATACGATGAAGAGGGGATTCCGGTAGCAGTGCCGGTGGCGGGCATTAGTGGCGTTGGTGCAGATGAGGATCTGGACGCTGCTGTGCGGGGCATGAGTGAGGAGAATCCGGAGAACATAGATGTGTTGTTCCAGCAACTGGACAACGCAGTGTTGATGACAAGACAGGGGGAAAGGGTTTTCCCTGTAACTAAATCGGCGGTCAGGCCCCAAGATCACAGGGTGACTGTTGCAATGACTCTCTAGGCTGGAACTTCAGGGAGAATGGAGGAAGAACCTCTGAGGAAGAAGAAAAAGGGAAATGACCCGGCCGCCAAAATTCGAGGGTCAAACCCTCATAAAACATAAAGGCCCCCGAGCGAGATAGAGTCCACGATGACCCAGGAGGAAGTGTACGAGCTATTGGAAAACACGTACTGGCCCTCGAATTTATGGGTCCGTACCGCTGGGGAGGGGGATAGGGCTAACGATCCCCCCGAGGGTTTTATGACAGTGTACAGGGATGCCATGTCTCTGGGTGGATTGAGGTTCCCCATTCCCCAAGAGGTGAGGGACATAGTGAACTTCTTGGGTGTGTGCCCATCCCAGATTTTGCCCAACGGACTTGGGCTTATCAGCTGTTTCGTGGCTCTTATGAGGACGGTCGGATTCGAACCCTCAGCCTCGAACTTTGTCAAGCTATTCCAGGTGGCCAAATCTTCTCGCTCGTCCCCAGAGGCAGGGTTCTACTACATTTCTTCCAAGAGGTTCATGAAAATGATCAACTCCTCGAGGGACTCCTTGGGCGAGGGTTGGAAGAGTAAATTTTTCTTTGTCAATGGCCCCGACGAGATGTTTGGAGTCCCTAAGAGGTGGGTGGCACATGGTGATGACCCCTTAGTAAGGAATAGATCTCCGGACGTGGTGCTCGAGGGTTGGGCCAAGAGTTTGGCTACTGCCATGAAAGCCTTAAATAATTTTTTGGAGACCGAGGATTTCCTGCAGAACGAGGAGTCTCTATTCCACTTTAGGCTGTCCATGCACCCACGATTCATAGAAAATCCACCTTCGGACGTCATGGAGAAAGATGGTTAGACTTCTAGGACTAACCCTTCACTAACTTGCTAACCCTCGAATTTCGTTGCCAATCCAAAATATTTCCTGTATTTTATTTAACTTTTGCATGCTCCTTTTGAATGTTTGAGCTAAGACGGATAGCTTCCTCGAGCGATGGTTCCCGAGAGTTGACCCTCGAGAGAAGGGTTTCTCTCGGGGAGAAATTCTCTCAAGGGAAGTTAGTTGCGAGGATAAGGCTGGGCGGGAGCCACGAGCCATTCGCATGCGAGCGTTGGAGTGGTTTGGCTTGAAACCATGAAGGAAGGCTTCTGCGATCATGCCACATGTATGGTGGAGATACCAGCGTATTTTGGGTACATCAGATATTATACATATATTCAATACATTAGGGGAAAAAAACTATATTTCAATTCAAATATCTGATTGAAAGAAAACACGACTTTGGGAATATTTGTAAAATTTAAAAATAAGCAATTTTGTAATCAATATCCTTTAAGCATTCGATGGAGGTTTGAAAATTTTACTTTTATTTATTTTAAACATAAATAAGTTATAACTCGGAAAAATACGAGAACATGTTTATGCTTTAATTTGAGCTTCTAACTATTTTAATAAATAAAAGAAAGTTATAGAGTTATTTAAAAATCTAATAAAAGTGATTTACTAAGCCTCAAAAGTTCGGGGAATTTTTGAAAAAATCCCAAATTGGGAGTCAAATATTTGTTTGCTCTCCATTTTTAAAATTTTTTTCGTTTATTCCACAGATAAGAGGCAAAATGTTTGTTTATTCCTCATTTGTTTTTTTGGGTTAAATTCCCCATTTTTTCTAAACGTAGTATAAAAACTCAAGAATTATGTACGTAAATCTCCAAATGATGTATATTTTTCCCCAAATGATGTATATATATGATATTACGAAAAATATATAAACATTTGCGGATTTAGTTACGTGATTCTTGAGTTTTTATATCACGTTTCCAAAAAATGGGGAGTAAACAAATATTTTATCAACAAAAAAAATTTATGCCCATGGATAGTATTCAAAAAAATTAATTAATTTTTTTTTCGCCCTTAATCGTAAATATCTATATGACTATATCTATAATAAATCAATTCCATTCTCAAGTCTCATCGAATAGTTGCACGATCAACAATAATTCTCTCTACAAAAAATGTTTGTTACACCATTCAATTTTTTATTCTTTTAATATTTTTAAAAATACTCATTATTTTCATAACAAATTATTTATTAGTATAACAACTTTTAAGCAGAATCAAGTGATTAATTGATTCATTTTTAGGACAATAACCCATGTTCGAATTCTATTTTGAGATACACGTGTTAAAAAATAAAAAAATAAATATATAAAAAAATATGTTGAACACTCAATTGAATATTAAATATTAGCTAAGAGTGGTTGATTCAAGTAGTTGGAGGATTATTCTAAAAAATATGACATGGGTTCAAATCCTTCTATCCACCTGAGCTTGTGTGTTAAAATATAATAAAAATTGAATATTAAATATTAAAAAGACAAAAATATTTTTTTGGTAATAGGATCAAGATTCAAGACAAAAACAATTTATAATCAAATAATTATGCAAACTCAATAATTCAATTTAAACTTTCCCAAAAAATGAGTCAACAACAACACACTCCACACCACACCGCCTTTTATTCTTCTTCCCGATTTTCTTCATTTCAACACTATAAAACCTTTGTCCAAATCATTTCAATTTTCAAACCAAAACAACAACATTATATCCATCCATGGCGTCCATCTTCAAGCTCCATTACTTTCTCCTTCTTCTCTCCCTCTTCACCCTCTCTTCTTCCTCCCCCGACGCCCCAACAGTGTACGAAATCCTCCCCAAATTCGGCCTCCCAAGTGGGCTCTTACCCGATTCCGTCACCAACTACACCCTCTCCGAGGACGGCGATTTTGAGGTCACTTTGGCCAAGAATTGCTACATTCAGTTCGATTACTTGGTCTACTACGAGAAGAAGATCTCTGGGAAGCTGAGTATTGGGTCGATTTCCAATTTGAAGGGGATTCAGGTGCAAAGATTCTACTTTTTGTGGTTCGATGTTGATGAGATCAAGGTTGACTTGCCCCCTTCCGACAGCATTTACTTCACTGTGGGGATTATTAACAAGAAGCTTGATGTGGGTCAGTTCTTGACTGTGCGCTCTTGCAAGGATAAGGCTGTTAATTTGAAGAGGGTTCTTGAGGTAGAATTCTTGTTTTGGGGTTTTTCCTTTTCTTGATTGTAGGGTTTATGATTTGGGGTAAATATTTTGAACATCTGTAATATCGCCATTTTTTTAATTTTGCATCTCGAATTATAAAAAGTTTGCATACTAAATTATTGTTTTGTGACAAATTACAATCTAGTTCCACTCATTCTATGATATATGGAAGAAATTTCTGACATTGGAACGAGGTTGTAATTTGTTGCAAAACGATAGTTGAGGGTGCAAACTTAGACTTTTTATAATTTGGGATGCAAACTCTAAAAACCGCGATAGTACAAGACGTTCAAAATATTTATTCTTATGATTTTGCCTTTTAGTGTTCTTTTGTGGCTTGAGGTTGGGGGTTTATGGGAGTTTTATAGAATATGGAAGGGATTGATTGATTGATTTTGGAGGATGAAATTTAGAGATTTATTTGGAAAATATATGGATTGTTTTGTTGTGTAAATACCCTTAAATGAATCCTAGTGTTGTTGGTATATGAGTTACATAGGTTTGAAATGCATATATCCTATTATGCACGGTGACGGTGATACGGACGTAACACGGTTTTCGATTGTCCAACTAAACACCCACGGCTAAATTAGATTAGTTTTTAGAAGTGTGCATGCATGAAAACGTGTAAGGACAATCGTGTTGTTTCTATTTTAAGAGCTGTGTGCAGTATGAGGTTTCTGTTTCCTGTCCCTTGATTGTGTTGGGAAAAATTGATATTTAGGAGAATACATGTTCTAGCAATTTGTGCAGAAAGCAAGATTCAGAAAATAGGATAGCTTCATAGGTTGAGGTTTGGTTGGTGAGTTGAGTTGTGTGGTTTTCTTGAGTATGTATTAACCGAAGATCGTGAAGGAGTTTAAGGTTCTTAACTTGAGAAATGTTGGCTTCTCTTACTGATACAATTCCTTGTTATATGATATACATATATATGCGTCTGATTGTGTGTACGAATGCATATTAGTATGTATGTACGTATGTATAAGATGATACACATTATATGCACACGCTCGCAAGGCATGTGTATGTGTGTGCGCGTATGCCTATGAATTTTTCACCGAAGTGTTTGATGCCTGATTGAGAAAACTCTTGATTCAAATAAGCTTTTGCTAGATGTTTTGGAATATTTGATATTTGTTCTAAAAGTTTACACCCATTCTAATACAACGTGTGTATCTCCCGTTGATTTCAGCTTCCAACTGCGGTGGATGACATTCCGATGCTGGTGACTGAGTAGCCTGCAGCAGCTCATATATTCGACAGATGCTGCTGCCAACAACTGTGGTTTACTTGTAATTGTGTAGCTTAGAATACGTATTATGTAGTAGTTTGGCTCAAGCTATGGACATACTTCCACTGTTACGAATACGACACATTAAGTTGTTGTCGACACTTAGAATGCGTGTTATGTAGTGGCTTTCTGGAATTTTCACCAAGTAAGGTCACTGTAATGAATTATGATGAACACCAGTTCAATCTGAGTGCTTTGGTGTGTTGAGAGGAGAAATCCCTCCACTCAGATTATTATGAATGCAGTTATCAATTATGCAATAAAGAATTTTGTTGTAGCCTTGTTGTCTGGAGGGGGCCAAATTCCAGCGAAGGGAGTTAACTCCCTTCGATGTCGGACTTATAGAGTAATCGTTTTGGTCTTTTAAGAGTATGATTTTATAAATCCAGTTCACAGTTATGCAATGACTAATATGAGCTTTAGCCTTGTTCTTGGGTCGGAGGGGGTCTAATTCGGGCAAAGGGGGCATCAAAGTTTTTAGAGTAATTTTTTTAAAATATTAATATATTTTTAATGTTACTAAATTATTTGACTGAATTTAAAAAATAACGACAAGATAGTTGGAAATTTACTATTTTCGTCGATTTTAATTTTCGGAATCACAGTGAAGTCCGGATTAGTCAGTCTAAGCTCTTTACAATAATTACATAATTTTGATATTATATTTTGTTTTTACCATGAAGTATTTCACGCATCTGTAATTTTTCAATTCATAATCTCGCGGAAAAGCTTACTAAGGAAATGCATCGAGACAATTTAACAATATAAAAAGTTTATTTATTACTTTAAAATTTAAGAGATTAAAATAACACAAATTCCAAACATTAGAAAATAAACATAGCATTACACTTTCTTCTTTTTTACTTTTATATCGTGTGTTATCCTCTCAAGCTTTCTAGAATTCTAGTTTATGTTTTTTATTTTAATTTTCCTCTAATATAATATTATCTTATTTTAGATTAGCTATTTATTTGTTGTAAATTTGATAATTATGTTTAGAGTGACTACAAAATATGTCTCATGGCAATGGATGATCCCGATTAGAGAAGTACTTATAAAATTATAAAATTCTCAATTATAAATTTTGCTTTTCAATCTTCCATCAATATACTCAGCAATGAATGATTAAAACATGAAATAAAATATATAATTCAAATAAAAAATTGACTGTAACATAAATATAAATCTCATTTTATTTGAATAGGACCATGGAGATATCAAACATTACTATTATACATAAAGCTTTAATTTCAAAGCTCTACAAGAAAACATGAAACTTGGAATTAATATTACTTTTGACTCAATCATGACATGTTTAATAGAGT
>JBBMKE010417646.1:0-11138 GCA_037834125.1 Lippia alba | reverse complement strand
TTCCTCTCACTAACCAAACCAAGGATCAATGTACAGAGGGTAAAGGAAGAACCAAAATTAACACAACAATGCAGGGTAGCTTTATTGGATGTACACAAAATTTTCAGCTAACACGTGCATTTAGAGAATCGAATGAAAGCCCATTTTGCCAGGGTCTCAATTTCCTGTGTATGTACATAAAAGCAAAATAACAGAGCAACATTCTTTGTTTCCAACGATGCTTCTTCAGGTATCAAACATGGCTGCCACAGCCATTTTTTTCGGTGTTATCATCAAAATCTAATCAAATCAACTTTCCAACAGCAGACAAAATTTACCTGATAAACTAAACTAGTAAAACGACTGAAAATGCAGATGGAACAGATTCAAATGATCAAGTTTAACACATCAAACAGGAAATCGAAATTCAAACACCAGCGTTTAAGTATGGGGGCTATTTTTACCAATTATTCAAGCGGCGATTCATCTGGTTCGATCAATCGGCGAAGTGAGGATGCTTTCCCTGATTACTTCAGCTTTGATGCCGATCGGCGCCATGAATGAATCTCTGCAAAACCTTCGCAGCTTGAAATTTAGGCGGGATTTCGTCGCTCTTAGTGCCTATTTTGAGCTGATTAGAGGTTAAATGACGAAATGAATTTGGGCGGGATCCACCTGCTCTCTGATACTTATCTCATTGGAAATTTTGCATTTTGGGTCATGTAATTTTGACTTATTCTATTTTTGGTCCCATAAGTATTCAGTTACTATATTTTTAGTTTTATTTTGTGAATATTTATTTTATTTTTCTAACTTTTTATGACCGTTTATGTATTCACTTACTATTTTAATTTTATAACTATAATTTAGTTGAAATATATAATCCAATTTTGTGAGTTCGGTATTGGCTTGAAATTTTTTTGTGACCAAAATTTTGTAGTTTTTAATACTAAAATTATAACTCAATGTGATGATGATATGGAAGATAATTATTTTTATTTCTTATATGTGGCACTACGTAAAAATAAAATGCCAAAACAATTTTAAAATTTGATGCAGTCGGCTATAAATCTGATACGAGTCGACTTATGAATTAGTTCTAATAAGACTATACTTAAAGTTCGAAATAGTTGAGCTTTGGTCAGTGCTTTTTTTTTTTTGTTGCACAATTTGTTTTTTTTTTTTTTTTGTGCACTTGGTCAAGAGCTTTTGAACATGTGAAATGTTTATGATATCATACCGGTAAATAAATTCATTAAAATTTAAATTCTCCTAAAGATGGAGTTTGAATTTGAGACTAATATCATCAAGATTGAGGAATTACCTTACCTTTTTTTTCCCTTATAAATTAAACTCATTTTCAGCCCTAGGTTAGGCAAATTAGGGTTAAAGGGTTTCATTATATATATTTAATTTAATGACTTTTTTTGCGTGGAAAAGATGTATATAAACGTGGAAATTAATTTACTTCAAAGTTGAGAAAAGGTAAAATAGTCCACCATGCATCCCTCCTAAGTAGCGTTCTTTCCGTTACTATATCCATTTTAATTTATACATTTTTTAACGTTGAATATCAAAAAGGAAAACGCTAAAGATAATAAACTTGCCTATTGACTAGCTGTTTCAATTTCTTTTTCTACAACCGACTAACCAAAACGTGCACAGTCAATCGAGTATTCATTATCGATTATAATGACTAATTCATCTGCTAAATAACAGGCAACTTAAAAATTGGAATAAATGAGTTGATTTTGTTATGATGTTTCTTTCTTCAAAAATCTATTTTTACTTTTCTGAAAAAAGGTAATAAACATCATTTAAGATAAAATAAAAAAAAAGTACAAGCAATTACACAAGTATTTAATAGCAAAATAATTGAATTTAAATAATAAAAAATACTGATTTTAGTGTAACATCCAAATTAATAATAACGTAATGAAGATATTAAAAATAGCACGAGGTATGGCATCAAAATCGGCTCAAAACAAACCTCACTTGAACTGTTCCTTAATCATGCAAAAAGCCCTTTCATCCTTTTCCCCCTTATAATAGCCTCACTAACAGTCTTAACACCACCATTACTTCACACACACTATTTGACACTTCTCTTCTGCATTTCCTCATCTTCCGCCGCCATGGCCGCCGCCGCACCGCCTCTTAAAGACGAGCTCGATATCGTCATACCGACTATCCGGAACCTAATTTCCTCGAGATGTGGAGGCCATTCCTACAGCCATATCACCTGATCATAGTACAAGACGGCGACCCGTCCAAGACCATCAAGGTCCCAGATGGATTTGACTACGAGCTGTATAATCGCAACGACATTAATCGTATCCTCGGGCCATGGGCATCGTGCATCTCCTTCAAGGACTCTGCTTGTCGATGCTTTGGATACATGGTCTCCAAGAAGAAGTATATCTTCACCATTGATGATGATTGCTTTGTAAGTTTTTGAACCCCTTTACTCATAATCATGTAATGTACATGTAGCATGTAGGAACTGTCAATATTTTGAGCAATAAGGGGCGTGATTTTACTATGATTATTGACAGTGACGACTCCAAAATAGTCGATTATTGGGGTCCAAAAAATTATTTTTTAGGGTATCACTAAACAAACTTCCATAATTTTGTGTTTAAAATTTTATAATATAAATAAGTAATATTTATTCAAAGAGTATATGACGAGGTACAAATAGATATACTTTTTTTTAATGTAGGACGAGGTACATAATATATATATGTATATATAAAGAGTATAAAAACTAATAATTAAAATATGAAAAAGTACAAATATGTGGATTAATTTTTTTAATTTATAAAAACGATCAAATCTATTTATTTTACCTCGGGGGTCAATTGCAAGCTTACTTATTCTATTGTGGGGTCAAATTATCTTAATTATGCACGTTAACCAAATTTTACATATAAAATATATAGATAAATAGTTAAAACAAAAATTTTAGTGGGGTCAGGTGACCCACTGGGCTGCATGTAGCGTCGCACCTGATTACTGAAAAGGTCAAGGCAAGAGTTCAACTCTCTTTCGTTAAGGCTCCATAAGCACCGTGACAGGAACCTTAATTATGGATTTTGAATTTTGGTTGATAAAAACAGGTTGCGAATGACCCTTCCGGCAAGCAGATCGATGCTCTGGCGCAGCACATCAAGAATTTGCTGTGCCCATCAACCCCACTTTTCGTCAACACATTATACGATCCCTTTCGCGAGGGAGCGGATTTCGTGCGCGGATATCCTTTCAGTCTCAGAGAGGGCATTCCCACCGCAGTCTCTCATGGCCTGTGGCTGAACATTCGTGATTACGACGTTCCCACTCAGCTCGTGAAGCCTACGGAGCGGAACAACAGGTGCGGTGAAAGGGGTCGGACGTCCTTGATTGATGTATTGCATGCGGGTTTTGTGTTGGTATCTGAAATGTTGATTGGTTTTTGGTTTGTTTGTGGATTGTGATAGGTATGTGGATGCAGTGCTGACAATACCAAAGGGTACTCTGTTCCCCATGTGTGGTATGAATCTGGCATTTGATCGTGATCTCATCAGCCCGGCTATGTACTTCGGGCTTATGGGAGACCGGCAGCCGATCGGGAGATACGACGACATGTGGGCTGGATGGTGTGTCAAGGTACTTTGTGTGTGTGTGTTTAACTGTATGAACTGAGCCAGAAATTTTAATCTGGATCTGGAGATATATTTGAGTGGCAAAGATTAGGGTTATTACAATAACATCCCTTGAAAGTTCGACCTAATTACACAAACCTTCCCTAAAGTTCAAGAAACACTAAATAGTAAATACTTCACTTGTCAAAGAATTTATATTGCATCTGGATCGGTTAATTTTATGAATGGAGCCAGAAAATTTAATCTGGATCTGGAGATATAGTTAGAATGGCAAAAAAAATATAAAGCAGTTACACTAACATACCTTGAGATTCAAACTAATTACACGAACCTCCCCTAAAGTTCAAGAAACACTATATAGTAAATACTTGTCAAATAATTTATATTGCATCTGGATCGTTTAATTTTGGTGACATCAAACTACGTAAGCCTACATTTCATATCAAAATCTCACCCTACACTTCGTAAAAGTTCCAATTTTTCGTTTGCACGCAGTAAGATTGCGACATTTTTTACTCGATTGGTCCTTCTCGATCATATGCAGGTAATCTGTGACCATCTCGGGTTGGGAGTGAAGACCGGTCTGCCTTACATTTGGCACAGCAAGGCGAGCAACCCATTCGTAAATCTAAAGAAAGAGTACAACGGGATATTCTGGCAGGAAGAGATCATCCCGTTCTTCCAATCCGCGACGCTTTCCAAAGATTCAACCACCGTCCAAGAATGCTACATGGAACTCTCCAAACAGGTGAAGGAGAAGCTCGGTAAGATCGATCCTTACTTCGTGAAGCTTGCGGACGCCATGGATACGTGGATTCAAGCTTGGAATGACCTCAATCCATCATCCAAGGCTAAGTGAGAATACATATAGGCCAAATGTTAAAGATATGAGAAATGTTCTTGGTTTGTACGCCTTTATCTGGATTTCTTCCAATTGTGTTGTATGCAGCTTAATTCTAGTTTTTGTTATCTTTTGTTTGATGATGAGTGTGGAATATTTCTGAAATAATCTGAAAAAAGAGCTGTTTTTGGAACATTATTACGTGTTGGGTTTATATTATAGTTTGCATACTTAATGAAATAGTATAGGAAATGAGAATCATGAGATCATCTATGGTGGGAAGGATATAAGACAAGAAAGATAAAAAGGGTGAATAAAAAAATATAATAATTGTATATTTAACGATGTAAAAGTATAGTAAATGAAAATATTAAAAATAAACGGAATAAAAGAAAAGATAAAAGGTGAATAAAATATATAAAAAAAAAAGAAATTGCATGAAGCCCAATGAGAAGTGATTAATTTTGTTAATTGCCAACACTGAAACTTTCTGCCAAGCGCTTGTAATTCTGTATATGCTGCAACCAGAAGAATAGATACACGAGGACGAGGGTGAGGATATGGGAACTATAGTTAGCATTCAGATATCAGAATCACTAAGGTGTAAAATTCGACGACTGCAAAAATAAACAACACGCACCTTTTCAGAAACAGAACGAGTGATTTTCTCTAATGCCGTCTTGAAATGTTTTCTCTTGATCGTGCATTTTACGCCATCATCGCCTCGAGTTGGGGATCTCAGTGTCTCATCAAGAGCAGCCATAGCAGCAGCATCAATCTGCAATTTTTTTGCAAATTTATTTCATGAAAACCCATTAATTTACAAGAAAGTAGTGTAAAATGACACCGTTAATAAATGAAAAATTAACAGATGGAAGTATAAGGAATAGTCCAAAACAAAACAAAGGGAATTCTTGGATTGGATCTCAAGCCAAATCTTGATCTGGCTACAAGGATGATACTTTCTTTTTTTTAGTATGGAAAGAAAAAATAGAAAAAATTCCAATTCAAAAGAGTTCGATTTTAAATGAAGTTTCCAGTTCGTATTATTAGTTTCTGCTCAACGACTCGGTTGATAGGAATCGGGAAATGGCTAGATGTTAGAAATGATGAAACTCACCAGAGCGGAGAGATCAGCCCCACTGAGATTTTCACAAGCACGGTCTCTGCCGAGGGCCATAAGGTCGAAATTGGCATCTACAGGCTTCTTCCGAGAAAGAGCTTTCAGTATCATTCCCCTTTCATCCGGACTTGGGAGAGGAACATATAGAAGCTTTCCGAATCTTCCTGGTCGGAGCAAAGCAGGATCCATGATTTCAGGCCTACCAATCGATCAGCAAGATGAGAGAGATCAAAATAAGGACGAGAGACAAACATCAGAGTCCGGAAACAGGATCTCTACCTATTTGTAGCACCAATTACATAAAAACCCCGTCTCTGTTCTGCACCATCGAGCTCTACTAGTAGCTGCACCGGAGGTTTTAATACATTTTTAGTCCATGATAAGGTCTGAAAATGTTGTCTAAAAAATAAGGCAATCGTTGGAAAAGTGCATTTTATAGTAAACCTGAGTCAGGAGCCGTGCAGCAACCGAGCCCCCTTCTTTACCACGACTTGTTGTGAATGCGTCCACCTGATAAAAATCAAAGTGAAGATATCCGAAAGCATCAACATCCCTTAAATATGGATAATCGTGGCCAAAGGAAGGATTATTCCAACAAAATAAAAACAAAAAGTTTCTATAATTGAACAACATGAAGACAATTTTAAATTTTTAACATCAAGGGCCACATAAAATATTCGCATAGTACGTCGGTAATAGCAAACACACAGAGAGAAACAGAAGACACGAGAAAGATATACCTCATCGAAGAAAAGTATGCATGGTGAGCATGTCCTCGCACGACTGAATATTGTCTGGATTGTCAACTCACTTTCACCAACATATTTAATCAGAAGTTCAGGGACCTGATGTGAAACACGTTATAGAATGATACTAATATATAAGTGAATTTTGGTCATCTTCAACCATCATGGCGAATTAAACAAAATAGAGAACCTTGATATGAATGAAATTAGCTTCTGCTTCATTAGCAACGGCCTTAGCAATCAAGGTCTTTCCACAGCCAGGAGGACCGTATAGCAAAAATCCAGTCCCCAAGTTCAACCCAAAATTCTACAAATTTGAAAGCGTATTCAAAGACTCAGATAAGAGTAGGACAACGAGGGCAATCTTATAATTAGAAACTCATATCAAATCTCTTTTATTTGGGGTTTTTAGTAAAAAGAAACAAACAGAAACTAAAGGAGTTATACAATATATGATGGTGCAGGATAGCAGAGCAAACATATGACCATGTGTTCACTGAGAATCATGCTGAGGAGATCAAAAAAAATTCTAGTTTCACTAAATAATCAATCTAGATTATCTATGCGAACTCGAGAATGAAATAAGTTACCTCATAATATTTAGGAAACTTTATAGGCCTAACTATGTATCGGTCAAACTCCTGTCTCAGCAAATCAAGACCTCCAACATCATCCCACTTCACATTTGGTATTGCACAAAACCCGTCTGCCCAAGAAGATGATTGGACCATTTTAGCAGCTTCCTGCAATCAATTGAATGAAATATCACATGCATCATTATTCCATCAAAAACACATAAACCGACATCAATGGGCTCGACATGAACAAGCAGATCACAGAAAAGAAAAGGAAAATCAATTCAAATACTCATGAATTAAAAGAACATTCCTTTCCACATCACCACATGTTTTAGACACCCAAAATGTATAGAAAGGTAATAGTTGTGCAACAAAATACAGATAAATCTATTACTGTTACTTATAACGACCGGCGGAAGCAGAATGAGTTCCTACCTAAATGCTAAGGACATAACAAAAGATAATCCAGCATAAACGAACATTCACAGTTTAATGTCTAGACTACAACTAAACACAAGTTACCTCAAAATCAGTCATTCTTATACTGAGTTTTTCCATCTCATCCCGTGACCACGGTTGCGTCCACCAATCTTCACAATCATCAACTTTTCTCTCATCTATAATTCTCTTCATTGCAAGCTGCACAGACTTGTCTACTAGAGCTGCTAAATCCGCTCCAACAAACCCCGGAGTGGCCCTAGCTATTTTCACAAGATCAAAAGCTCCTTCAAGTTTAAGCTTGTGCAGCAGCACTGACAGTATTTCAACCCGTGCAGATTCATCCGGAACACCTAATAAGATTTCACGATCAAATCGTCCAGGTCTCCTCAAGGCAGGGTCGACAGCGTCCGGTCTGTTCGTTGCTCCAATCACTACAACATAGCTTGGTCGGGGTAAATCATCCATGCACGTCAACAACTGAGCCACAATGCGTCGTTGCAGTCCCCCCTGCAAATTTTCCCGCTTTGAAGCAATAGCATCAATTTCATCAATGAACACAATTGATGGTTCTGTACTATATGCTTCCGAGAACAACTCTCGAATTTTTTCTTCTGATGCACCTAAAGTCAGAGAAACAAGGCACAATTAAATTCCTATAGTAGAAGTCGACCACAAGGATACTATGGAATTGAGCACCAATACTTTCATACCAATTCTCAATACATTTGCGTTTATAGTGTTATTAGTAAACAATAACATATATATGTATATATTTGTATATATTCCATCACTTAATTTTCATCTTTATAAATTATTTGGTTTATTCCCTAATGGAAAATTTTAACACAAACCCGGCCTGGCCGAACCCAATCAATTAAAAAGGTAAGTGTATTACACTTGCTATTTGATTGGTCTCCCTAAATTTTCCACCAACGGCGAGTGCAAAACACTCCCCCCTCATTACACCGGTTTGGTCGAGCCAGACTCGGGCTAGAATTAGTCATTCTTAATAGAGTTATTTACAACATGCCCAATGTGTTAGGTGAAATGTGCAAAAAAAATCTTGTGCCACAAAAATTAACACAGTGAACCCTGTGTTTTCAAAATATTTGCATGACGATTTCCAAATTTGCATGACAAAACCTGAAAATTTCTGGTGGTGGTAGAACACTAATTTTCTCTTTTTATTGGATGTGAAATACCTAATTTACCCACGTCGTCTCACATCTCCCTATATTGTTCAATATTTTTTTATATACAAAAAGACCATGTACAAAATAAAAATTACATGAGGAACCTATAAACAAATATAAAAAAGGGTGTATAGAGAGATATGAGATGATGTATAAATTAGTCATTTCACATAACACATCCAATAAATAGTTTGTCATGCAAATATTTTGAAAACACAATATTTTTTGTGTCATGTTTTTTTGTCCATTTAACACATGTTTGTTTTTGCCCATTTTACTGAACACAGAAATGAAATATGTAAATAACCCGATTATTTAATCATTATAAATGTACCGAGTACCAACTAAGCCTACCCAACGTATCAATACTTTAGCATACCAGCATGTTGTGTACCCATAAACATACCTCGGACCAGGGAGTACCGCATATTAGGTAACTATCCGATAGCTAGACCTCCTCGTATAAATATCCATGTATGCTCTTAAGGCCAAGTAAGAAGTTAT
This sequence comes from Lippia alba, assembly GCA_037834125.1. Lineage (NCBI taxonomy): Eukaryota > Viridiplantae > Streptophyta > Magnoliopsida > Lamiales > Verbenaceae > Lippia > Lippia alba. The sequence goes on along the minus strand of JBBMKE010417646.1, from coordinate 2,092 downwards.
GTGAAACCAGACAGATAAATAACTCACAATTCTAATCACAATACCTGAAACTCCAGACACCAATTCAGCAGCAGAAATTTTATAACAAGGCACGCCACTCTCATTTCCAATTGCATGAGCCAACTTGGTTTTCCCACATCCAGGCGGCCCATGCAACAAGATCCCCGCAAACTTGATTTCTAACTGTGGATGATACAGCGGAAGAATGACCTCCATCTTCAATTTCTCAATCACTCCACTCATTCCCCCTAAATCCTTGAACATTGGCCTATCGACCTCATTGCCTCCACTGTTCAAATTCTCCATGGGTTGAATTTTGTAATCTTTATGAGGTTTTTCTGTCTGGGTTTTGCAAAGGAAGGGTGTGAAAAGTGGGATGATTTATTTATAGAGCTAAACTCGCTTGGTAAACTTTCTCTATTATCAAAATACCCCCCCTATATTATGGAAAACTTCAAATAAGCCCCTCCAAAGTCCAAAGTCCAAACCATGAAAAAAGGTTTCGTTTGTAACAAAAGTATCTTTATATTTAATAATCTATTTGTTTATGTTATCTCTATAAGACTATAACAAATTATACGATACAAATATTCCTTTCCAATTAATAAATATAATTAATTTGACAAAATTTTATTAAATAAAAGGAAAAAAATATATATCACTTTTTCAAAATTAAGGAGGTGTTGGATGCAATTTGATAGTATAATGGGGTAAAGTGAATTTAACCCTAGTTTATACGAGGGACTAGGAATTAAAATAATTTCATTTGAAAAGAAAATTGTACGCAGCTTATTTGAAACTTGAGAGCAAAGTCTTAAGTTAAATGTAGGAAGATCTAGTGTATATCTCTTATCTTTAAATTTTATGCGAAGAATTAGGAATTAGAATAATTTCATTTGGGAAAAAAAATTGTACGCAACTTATTTGAAACTTGAGAGCAAAGTTTTAAGTTAAATATATAAATATTTAGTGTATATCTTTAATCTTTAAATTTTATACGAATATTTAGGAATTAAAATAATTTTCATTTGGAAAGAAAATTGTATGGAACTTATGAAACTTGAGAGCAAAGTTTCATATAAAAATATTTCGTGTATATTTTCTCTTTAAATACTATAGGAGGAATTAGGGATTAAAATAATTTTATTAAAAGAAAATTTGTACAATTGTGTGCGACTTACATGAAACTTGATGAGAGCAATGTTTGAAGTTAAATATATAGGAATATTTAGTGTATATCATTTATCTTTAATTGATAATAATAAAATGTTAGCGACTCATTAACTATAAATTATATAAAAATATAGGGAATAGAATGAGTAAAAACAAAAAACAATATACGCCGTTGCCGGGGATCGAACCCGGGTCACCCGCGTGACAGGCCGGAATACTCACCACTATACTACAACGACTTTGCTGATATCTTTCACGGAGTTTTTGAACTTCAACAAAAACAAAATAGAAATTTGCTATATCAACATTTGTTAATATGTCTAGACATTATCATATCAATCTTTTCCTTGCTTATTTTTGAAATTTACACGAGAAAAGAAAAGCATCAATAAAACCCATGCAACAAATGATGACAAGATGATAGAGGCGAGCAACAATAATCCCATAGCATCTGGAAAGCTTCATAAACTAAGCAAAAATTTCATATTACAACACTTCCTTCGCCTGTTTCCCTTTCAATAACAATGAGATCAAAAACCAGCTAAAAAAGTAAAAAATTCTTGAACAAATTCCGACTAGACAAAGCGAAAGAAGGGCGGAAAAAAGAAGAAAAAATAGCAAACATAAATTAGATAAGCAAAACAAAACTGAGATTGCTCCACGGGTTGTTGTGCCGTGCAGAAGAGAACTGAATAACTCTGAATCAGGGCATTGCTCAATAAACTTAGTTTCTCTCTGCAAAGGAAATGCAGCAGAGGAAACTCATTAATGGACATTGTCAAAGGACTCCCTCAGCAACTTGGTGCGCATATTTTTATCATAAATTAGGAATAGGGTCTTCAATCCTCTTACGCTTGCTTGAAGGTTCGCTACCGTCTTCTTCATGGTTATTGTGTACTCCATTAATGGCCTCTGCACC
>JBBMKE010417618.1:0-11140 GCA_037834125.1 Lippia alba | reverse complement strand
TGTTCCATTCGGTAAATGGGATTCAACGAGACCAACCTTGTATTTTTATGACCTCGTTTCGACCCCCGTATCAATTCATATATGCCCGCGTACACAAATATCCTTGGTGGGACCCCTTGGCCATGTTTTTTGGAGATTTGCTCCCCTCTCTTTGAACCATCAGCCATTTCTCTCTCTCCACTCCCTCTTCTACCCATGATTTGCAGCCTAAGAAAAGGAGAAAGAAGCCCCAAGCCAAGAACCTCCATTTTTGCTCCAAGCCCCCAAGCTCAAGTCTTTGATTTCTTGCATTTCTCTTTGTAGTAAGCTTGTTTTCATGATTCTCTTAATCTTGTGACTTCATTTATGCATTCATTTCTTGGATTTCATGGTGGGAAGTTTGGAATTAGAAATGGCATGAATTAGGAGGGGTTTGGGCATATGTTGGATTTTTCACGTATCTCTATGGATCTTGTTGCATCTATATGGATATTTGGAGAGAATTGAGTGCTCTTTCTTGGTTATTGATTGAATCATTGGCATGATGGTAGTGTTGGGAGGTTAGGGCATGTATGGCTATGGAGGGTTTTTAAGGGGGTTTCATGGCATCTCTTGGCAAGATGCATTTCCATGTCTCTTGTTGCATTTGTTTGAGCATATAGGTGATATGAATGAGGTTTTTTGAGGTATATTTGACATTAATGGCATGATAGTTATGTTGCGAGGTTATGGCTTGTATGAAGAATATGGGTTTGTGGGATTATGCTAGGGAATGTGAATTCTTGATCAATTTGTGCCTTATATGCGCCCTAGAATCAATTTCCAAGCATGTTTGAGGTTATGAGTGGTTTTTGGGCCACTTTGAATGCTTCTTTGCCGGTTTGAGGCCTTATGTGCACTTGTAAGTGTATCATTGAATAAGTGTGTATGAATCCTCATTCCCTCGATGTTATTTGATGTCTTATATGTTCTTGAATGTGTTATGATGTTTATGTATGAATTGGGATTCAGTTTGAAGTGTTTAAGCATGCCTTTTGTTGTCTTAGTCAAAATGTATGCAAAAATAGGGTTTGGGCCGCCTGGAAGGAATCAACGTCCTTTGCTTTTTGTTCTGAGGTTTCCAACGGTCGTTGGTTTAATACAGAAGGTCCTGAAAATTTCCCATTAAGAAGGAATGGCCAACGGTCGTTGGTCCAGTCTAGTGGCTCCGGCCGCGTTTTTCTGTGGTTTCTTTGCTTTCTTTGCTTTCTATTCGCTTTTTCCACCCCCAATATGATTCCTAATTTGTGTTAATATGATTGTATGTGTGTTAACATAATTATGTATCAATTTGGTATGATTTTGAATATGAATTCCTATTATATGATTCTATATGCATTTATGGGTACGTTCATGCATTTCATTGCATTCCTTGCATTCATATGCATTGTCGAGCGTCTATTTGGTACATATTTGAGTCTAAGTATTCGGTCTTGTGTTTCTTTGTCTCAGCTTTCCCTTTTGAAGTTAGGAACTTGAGGTCCTTGCAGTCTTTACTCCTTCCGATCCACTTCTTCGCTTCTTTCGCTTCAAGGTGAGGGTTAGGTTTGTATAGTTGAAAACCCTATGGCCTTTATGTGCATTGATTTTGAATTTCTCATGTGGTATATACTTCTGTTACGTATAAATACGAGTGTTTATGATATGAGTTTGAATTTGTGGATCACCTTCGGGGTTTTGTGAAAATGTATACGTATGAAGCATATGTAAGCTTTGATTTGAATCCAAGTACGTTTTAATTTGAATCTAGCGAGTTACGAATTGCCCTAAAAGATGGGACTTTGGTATGATTCTATTTGAATTTTGGGCCCCCGGATTGTGGGTAAGGGAGACCCAGGACGACCATCGGGGTCGCCGGTTATGACACATGTGCACTTTTCATTTGAGATCCACGTGTTGTTGTATGGCGTGTGATCTTCAGCCCTCGATGAATAACCGGGGAAGACACAATGTGGGCTTGCTACCCCGTGTGTATATTAATCCATTTGGGTGCGAAGGTTTGATTCCCGACCACCACGAAGTTGAGGAGGATTGAATTTGAATTTATGAATCAATGATGGTGAAGGATACCCATACTCGCCGGGTCTTTTGCTTCTTGTTATGGTAATTGTGAAATGAGTTGGGATTTATTCGTATCTATATATATCCCCTTTGTAAAATTTGTTTTGGATTGCAAAACCCCGACTCGGTTCATGATAGGCCCCATTTGAATCTATGTTTTGTTTTCTATATGTATTTACATGGTGTGAGTAGCTCCTTCACTCAGTCAAGTGGGTAGATTGAACCTCGTTTCCTTCACTCTTTTAGTTGCAGGTTCTTGTGCTAGGCGGGGAGTTCGTCTTGTCGCGTTTTGCTTTCGAGTCTAGGTTAAGCTTTGCATAGCATTTGTATTTAATTTGTTTACTTTCCTAACTTGTATAAGATTTGGATTATGTATCATGTATGAAGTTTATTGGATTACTTAGTGGAATTTTGGGCTTGTAGCCCTTGTGATTATGTTTATTGCTTAGTATTTGGATCCTGTGTTGCTTCCGTGAGTATGTTTTATTATTTGCGCACTCTGTTCAGGGTCCAGCCCCACTTAGCCTAGTTTGTACGTGTCTAGGTCTCCGTTCGCTCGGGTTTGAGCTCATGTGTGGAAGTCCATTTTGTATGTGAGTTTGGGCCCGGGTGCGAGGGATGTGGATGGCCCATGCTAGGGCATCACATCCTTTGAGTGGTATCAGAGTCTAGTTTGTAAAACCGGAGTTCTAGTGTCGTGTTGGATAAGTCTAGGTCGTTCGGCTTAGGACATTGTGGTTATGTGCGTATTTCTGTGAATTATTTGCCCTTATCTCTTGAATATGCACATAAGCATGAGTTAACCGGCATACATAGATATTTGGGATTGCTTGATCTTGTAGGAAATTATGTCCTCCCATTGTCATCACCGCCGTGATAGAGCTCTTGAGCCCTGACGTCATAGGGATCACTCTCTTGGCTTGAGGATAATGTTCCACCACCCCCATCTCCACAACATGATTCCAGAGACTTCACAAAAACACTAGCAATTTATTGGATCAAAGGATGCAGGAACGTGCCAATGATTGAGCCTTGGATACGGAATTGCCGAAGGAGCTACCTCTTGACTATACATTTGAAACCACTTTGGCTGACTTGATCGACAATTCCTTGCAAGCTTTGTGGTCTATTGGAGCATATGAGGGAAGATTAATAAGCGTGGAAGGGACACAAGAAGGTGCCCATGCTCAAGCCTTGAAAGCAATAACAATGGAGGAGGATCTCTCTTTATAATTTTTCGGAGATTCAAGAATCAAATCCACCGATTTTCTTGGGCGGAGATGATAAGCAAGCGGAGGAGTGGATTGTGCAAGTGGAGAGAATATGGGAGTTAGTTCCATGGGGATCATTTAGGAAGGCGGGATGCATGCTTACTACGATGCAAGGACAAGCTTATGCCTGATTGGAAGCTGCCGGAGAGAAGACAAATTAGGAAATATTTCGAGGGATTTCCAGAGATTGCTACTTACAAGGATTTCGGAGCTTGAGGCAAGACTCGAGGATGCTTGAGGAAGGACATGCGAGGTGCTTTAGGAAGCTTTGATATGGACACCCGGATTTTGGCCATCAAGGGAGCTTTGAAGATTGAGGACTGAGTTGTGGCAAGAAGGAATAATCCTCATTTCCGGACAAGGATCAAGCTCGGGATACAAGCCATTTGGGAAGAGGCAAGCATTATTAACTGCTCAACCACAACAAAAGCAACCTCAACTTGAAGAGTAGGCTCTATCCCTAATACTACCGGCTTCTCCTCAAATTCAATGCCACTATTGCAAAGGGAAACGCACGGATTGGAGATTTCTTCAACTTGCACAAGGAAAGCTATGGTTGCGGGATCATGGACCACATAAGGAGCAATTGGCTTAGGAACCGGAAGCAAAGACAAACCGGAGGAAATCAAAAACTCGTGATACAAGCATGATTACCCTTTTTTGGGGCGAGGAAGAAGGACCCGATTTGGATTTCAACACCGTGACTAAAGGTATCATTGCATACATGTCATATCATCGCATACATCGATCATTTTAAGACCTTAGTTGTTGTTACCCTTATTGTTGTTTTCTTTTCTTTGCATGATCTCTCTTGCTTGCGCATGACCTTGCTGCAAATTTTCTTTTTGAGAGTTGGTGAGAACTTTATTGACAGGAGTGTTTAGTGAGTTGAGGGTCATGATTCTTGGTTGAAAAGTGAAGATGGACCTTGTGACCGGCTTGTAGTGGTTAAATTAAGAAGATACAAGAATATGGAGTGATACTTGGTTAGTTAAGCTCATCGAGGCACCAGATTCGAAGAGGCAGTCATTGGAAGGTCAGATTAAAGATTCGGAGATTTAGAATTGGTAGTTGTGAGACAAGGATCCGAAGTGAAGGGTTAAGATAGATGACACAGGTTTACTAAGACTTGGAATAGGAGTATCAGTCTCGGAAAAGGCTCAACCGGATAGTATTCGAGAAGGTTATGAGGGAATTGGATGGTTGATGATGCGTTCGTGAGTTTACCCAGTTTTCTTCAAAGTAAGAATATCCGACAAGGTCCCCTCAAACTAGCCGAGTTGTTTGGGAAGTTATAGAGTTACTTGGAGTTTTAGGTAGTGTAGCTTAGGTCAAGAACCTGGAGTTGCTTCGGTCCCTTGGAAGAAATTTCAGAAGAAGTAGACAAAAAGCTTAAGCTCAGTACCGCTTTTCTTTCTCAAAGGGACGAGTAATTCTAGGGGTTGATTCGATGCTTAGAGGATTTTTGAAGGCGTGTAATTTGGATCTCAGAGATAAGTAGGTCGAATGTCTACCTCCGATCGAGTTTCTTACAACAACAACTATCACACCCCTATCAAATGGCATCATACGAGGCTCTTAACGAAAGAAAGTGACAACCTTCGCTGTTGGGACATTGAAGTTTGGAATAGACCCGAGAAGAGTAAGCTGGGAAAAGAGCTAAGCTCAAGAAATTTTATGACACAGTGATTGAGAACATTTGGAAGATTCAGCAAAGGATGTAAGAAGATTATGGTTTTACACAGAAGCTGATAGGAGGTGGGAAGGCAGAGAAGATTAATTAGGTTGAACAACAGTATCATTAGGCGTGAGGGAAGATGAAAAGGAGAGTGAATGTGACATTTCTAAGGTGTTCTTTTAGCAGCAAGTACAAGCTATCACAATAATAAATGGAGCAGTCTGAATTTGAAGTAGAAAACAGGGTTTACGTGAAAAGGGTTTTCTTAGAAGGGTAAAAAGCAAGGAGCTTAATCCGCAATTTTGGCCCTTGAGATCTCGAAGAAGGTAGGGAGATGGCCTATGGACTTGATCTACCAATAAGTGCAAACACTCCTACAATCATTAGGCACCGGTAGCAATCCAAGATCGGAAGATTCAGAAGTTCAGGGATAAGAGAATCCCCGGGTCAGAGTTTGGTAACAGAATCAGAAGTTCAAAGAATCAACTCAGGTAAGATGGGGGAGAAGATGAAGGATTAGTGTTCAGGGTTGTTGAAGTCGAGCCGGACTTGAGGATAAGTCCTTTTTGAGGAGGGGAGGTTGTGACGCCCCAATTTCTTACACGTTCAGGTACGCGCCACGTGAGATTTTATTTATTGTTATGCATTTATTTTCATACCTAATTGATGCATTTCACCCCTAAATTCATTCTTACTGAACAATTTGACCAATTTGAACAATTTGAATTATTTGAATTATTTGCTTAATCGCATAACGTTCAATTAAGTGAACTTGATTGTTGAGCATATTTAACGTGACATGTATGAGTTCTAGATTTTTCTGTATGTTATGTTCTGATTTTGTGCCTTCGTGTGTTTAGTTTCGGACTCAAATGTTAAGTTTTGCATATGTAGGGGTCATTTGGTAATTATGACCTAATTGAGTCCCTAGGTCGTTTCTTGAGCTAGAGAACTTGAAATCGAGTTCCGACACCTTCGCTGCATTCCATTCGATAAATGGGATTCAACGAGACCAACCTTGTATTTTTATGACCTCGTTTCGACTCCCGTATCAATTTGTGTACACCCGCGTACATAAATATATCTTGGTGGGACCCCCCTTGGACCCCTTTGGAGACTTTTTCTACCTTTTGTTCCCCATTTTCAGATTTTCATCCCTTTTATCTCTCTCTCCCCCATGCTTTAAACCTAAGAAAGAAATGAAGAAGAGCCAAGTTCCCAAGCCTCCATTTTTGGTGCCCAACCCAAGCTCAAGACCTCTCTCTTCTTGTTTCTCTTCGTGGTAAGCATGTTTTTGGATTCCTTGTGACTTGGTGATCTCATATATGTGCATATATCATGAATTACTAGTGGGGATGGTTGGGATTAAATATGGCATGAATTGGGAGGGTTTTGGGCATATGTCTTGTTCATGCATTCCCATGACTTTTGATGCATATACATGAATTATTGAAGTGTATTGAATGCTATTTCTTAGTTATTTGTTAAATCCTTGGCATGAAGGTAGTGTTGGGAGGTTAGGGCATGTATGGCTACGGTGGGTTTTTGGAGAATTGTTTGAATTCTTGTTTTATGGCTTGTTATGATTGTTATATGTGCATATTTGAATGTTGGTAGCATGAGTGTTGGTATTTGACATGAATTGTGGATTGATCACTTGGACCCCTTCCCCTAATTTGAGCTTTTGTATGCTTCAATGTGTTGGTAATGTGTATGGGATGTTTTAGTATCAATTTGTTGAGCTTTGATTGATATATATGCACTTGTGAAGGTTTGATGCATGAACATTGAGTTTTAGCTGGCGTATGTGATCGATCCCTTGATCCCCTTCACCCCATTTTTGGTGCATAAGTGCTTTTATGTCTTATTGATGAGTCTTGGCTATGTTGGTAACTTGGTGATTGAGTTTGAATGCATTTTGGCTCCTTGATTGATCAATATGCCGGTTATGCTCCTAAGTGCCCTTATGTGCGTTTTGAGGAGAATGTGCTTGTGATCTCGTGTTTCCTCATTGCTTTATGAATCCCAACATGTTCCTATATGAGATAAAATGTATATGAATGTGTATGCATTGGTTTTGGGTTGCCTAAGCTTGCCTTTGTGTTGTTTTGGCCAGATATTGCATGAAAATGGGTGTTTTGGACGCTGGGAAGAACCAACAACCGCTGGGGGCTTGTGCTGTGGTTCCAATGGCCATTGGAATGGGAAAAATTTTTAGGACTTTCTACCTCATTCAAATGACCATTGGAAATATGGGCATATAAACCAACGGCCATTGGTTTGCCTCAGTGACTCTGGCCGTGTTTTTTCGTCGTTTCTTTGCTTTTCTTGCTTTCCATTCGCTTCTCCCACCCCCAATATGATTCCTAATCTGTTCTAATATGATTACATGTGTGATAACTTGAATGTATATGATTTGGTATGAATTTGGATATGAAGTTACGAGATATGATTCAATATGCGTTTCTTGGTATGTTTATGCATTTCATTGCATCTCTTGCATTCACGTGCATTGTCGAGCATCTAATTGGTTCATATTTGATTTTAAGTCTTCGGTCTTGTGTTTCTTTGTCTCATCTTCCCCTTTTGAAGTTAGAAACTAAAGGTGTTTGTGGTCTTTGCTTCTTCCGATCTGCTTCTTCCCTCTTTTGCTTCAAGGTGAGGATTAGGTTGTATAGTTGAAAATCTATGGCCTTTATGTGTATTGATTTCGAATCCCACATCTGGTATACCTCTATTATGTATAAATATAGATGTTTTATGGTATGAGTTTGCTTTGTGAATCACCTTCCGGGTTTATGGAAAATGTATACGTATGAAGCATATGTAAGCTTTGATTTGAATCCAGTACGTTTCCTTTGAATCTTGCGAGTTATGAATCGCCCTGAAAGAGGGGCTATGGTATGTTTCTTATGAATCTTGGGCCCCTGGATTGTGGGTAAGGGAGACCCGGGACGACCATCAGGGTCGCCGGTTATAACCCCTGTGCACTTTCCACGTGTATGGCGTGTGATCTTGAGCCCTCGGTGAATAACCAGGGAAGACACAATATGGGCTTACTACCCCGTGTGTATATGAATCCCAATGAGTGAATCGGGTTAGGCCTAACCTGATCACCAAGAAGTTGAGGAGGATTGAATTTGAATTTATGAATTTATAAATCAATGATGGTGAAGGATAATCGTACTTATCGGGTCTTATGTTTTTTTTTATGGTAATTGTGAAACGAGTTGGGATTTATTTGTATCTATACGTATCTCTTTTGTAAAATTTATTTTGGTTTGTAAAACCCCGACTCGGTTCACGATAGGCCCCGTTTGAATCTATACTTTGCTTTCTATGTGTATTTACGTGGTGTGTGTAGCCCATTCACTCAGTCAAGTGGGTAGATTAACCCTTGTTCCCTTCACTCTTTTAGTTGCAGGTTCTTGTGCTAGGCGGGGAGGTCGTCTTGTCGCGTTTTGCTTTCGAGTCCAGGTTAAGCTTTGCATAGCATTTGTATTTAATTTTCTTTAATTTTCTAACTTGTATAAGATTTGGATTATGTATCATGTATGAAGTTTGCTGGATTACTTAGTAGAATTTTGGTCTTGTAGCCCTTATGCTTATGCTTATTGCTTGGTATTTGGATCCTGTGTTGCTTTCGCGATTATAATATATTATTTGCGCACTCTGTTCAGGGTCTAGCCCCGCTTGGCCTAGTGTGTGCGTGTCTAGGTCTCCGTTCGCTCGGGTTTGAGCTCATGTATGGAAGACCATTTCGTATGTGAGTTTGGTCTCGGGTGCGGGGGATGTGGATGGCCCACGCGAGGGCGTCACATCCTTTGGGCCATCCACATCCCCTGGGTGGTATCAGAGCTCTGGGTTGCAAAACCGGAGTTCTAGTGTCGTGTCGGGTGAGTCTAGGTCGTTCGGATTAGGACAATGTGATTATATATGCTTTTACATAAATTATTTGCCCTTATCTCTTGAATGTGTACATGAGCACGAGTTAACCGACATGCATAGATATTTGGGTTGTTTGATGTTGTAGGAAATTGTGCCTTCACGTCGTCATCACCGTCGTGATAGGACTCTTGAATCCCAACATCATCAGAATTGCTCCCCTTGACTTGAGGATAACGTTCCACCGCCACCACCTCTATAACATGATTCTGAAAATTTCATAGAAAGGCTAGCAATTAATTGGATTCAAGGATACAAGAACGTGCCAACGCTTAAGCCTTGGATACAGAATTGTTGAAGGAGCTATCTCTTGACTACACATTTGAACCGCTCGGGCTGACTTGATTGACAATTCCTTGCAAGCTTTGTGGTCTATTACAGCTCGTGAGAAGAGATTAATAAGAGTGAAATGGCACCCAGACAAATTTACCATTTTGACTCGGAACCGGAAATGGATGGAGCTGATGGAAATTTAAGGGAAAGTGGAAGTATTGGCGCATAGATCAGCGCATGCTGGAGCAATAGAAAGTGGACCTCCATATCTAAAGCCTTTCTTTGGAACGTTTGGCATGAAGATCCAGTTGCTACCACGTGGGTAGAAAGGCATGCGGTTGTTTCATCAAAGACCCAGAATGGAAAGAAGTCCTTCACATTACATCGAAAGAGCAGGCTTTGAACCTAGAACACTTCAGATACAGGAAGGCGGGATGCATGCTTACTACAATGCAAGGACAAGCTTATGCCTGACTGGAAGCTGCGGGAGAGATGATAAATTAGGAAATATTTGAGGGATTTCCGGAGATTGCTACTTATAAGGATTTTGGAGCTTGAGGCAAGACTCGAGGATGCTTGAGGAAGGACATGCGAGGTGCTTTAGGAAGCTTTGATACAGACACCCGGATTTTTGGCCATCAAGGAAGCTTTGAAGATTGAGGACCGAGTTGTGGCAAGAAAGAATTCTCATTTCCAGATAGGGATTGAGCTCGAGATACAAGCCATTTGGGAAGAGACCAGCATTATTAACGGCTCAACCACAACAAAAGCAACCTCAACTTGAAGAGTAGGCTCTATCCCTAATACTGCCGACTTCTCCTCAAATTCAATGCCGCTATTGCAAAGGGAAACGCACGGATTGGAGATTTCTTCAACTTGCACAAGGAAAGATATGGTTGCGGGATCACGGACCACATAAGGAGCAATTGGCTTAGGAACTGGAAGCAAAGACAAACCAAAGGAAATCAAAGGCTCGTGATACAAGCATGATTACCCTTTTTGGGGCGAGGAAGAAGGACCCGATTAGGATTTCAACACCGTGACTAAAGTTATCATTGCATACATGGCATATCATCGCATACATCGATCATTTTAAGACCTTAGTTGTTGTTACCCTTATTGTTGCTTTCTTTTCTTTGTATGCTCTCTCTTGCTTGCGCATGACCTTGCTGCGAATTTTCTTTTTGAGAGTTGGTGAGAACTTTGTTGACGGGAGTGTTTAGTAAGTTGAGGGTGTGATTCTTGGTCGGACAAGCGAAGATGGACCTTGTGACCTGCTTGTGGTGGTTAAGTAAAGAAGATACAAGAATATGGAGTGATACTTAGTTAGTTAAGCTCATCGAGGCACCAGATTCGAAGAGGCAGTCATTGGAAGTTCAGATTAAAGATTCAGAGATTCAGAATTGGTAGTTGTGAGACAAGGATCCGAAGTCAAGGGTTAAGATAGATGACACAGGTTTACTAAGACTTGGAACAGGAGTATGAGTCTCAGAAAAGGCTCAACCGGATAGTATTCGAGAAGGTTATAAGCGAATTGGATGGATGATAATGTGTTTGCGAGTTTATCCAGTTTTCTTCAAAGTAAGAATATCCGACAAGTTCCCCTCAAACTAGCCGAGTTGTTTAGAAAGTTATAGAATTGCTTGGAGTTTTAGTTAGTGTAGCTTAGGTCAAGAACCCGCAGTTGCTTCGGCCTCTTGGAGAAATTTCAGAAGAAGTAGACAAGAAGCTTAAGCTCAGTACCGCTTTTCTTTCTCAAAGGGACGAGTAATTCCAGGGGTTGATTCGATGCTTGGAGGATTTTTGAAGGCGTGTAATTGGATCTCAGAGATAAGTAGGTCGAATGTCTACCTCCGATCGAGTTTCTTACAACAACAACTATCACACCCCTATC
>JBBMKE010417607.1:0-11140 GCA_037834125.1 Lippia alba | reverse complement strand
CAGCGCAGAATCGAAGCCAACCCAGAGAAAAGCAGCGCCATCAGAGATTTGACCAGCCCAAAAAAGTTTGAGATGTCTAATTCCTGGTCGATCAGATCATTTCACTCAACCGATTCATCTCCAGATCGGCGACAAGAGCTTACCCTTCTTTAAAATTCTGCGAAACATCAAGGACTTCAAATGGACCAAAGAATGCGAATAGGCGTTCGAGATATTAAAGAAATACCTCGAATCCCCCCCTCTGCTAGCCAAGCCCGAGCCCGGAGAGGATTTATTCCTTTATCTCGCAGTGTCGGACGAAGCGGTCAGTTCGGTCCTGGTCATCATCAGAGAGCGAAAGCACATGCCCGTTTATTACGTCAGCAAGATCCTACATAGAGCAGAAGCTCGATACCTCGAGATCGAGAAGTTCGCGCTGGGCCTAGTTCATACTGTACGAAAATTGAAACCTTATTTCCAAGCCCACGCCATCACTGCGCTTACCGATCAACCACTTCGATAGGTGATGGAAAGACCAGATTGCTCAGGCCGGCTAACCAAGTGGGCCATCAAATTGGGATAATTTGACCTATCTTACCAACCGAGGTTAGTTTATCAGGCACAAGTTCTTGCCGACTTCCTAATTGAGAAGAAGCCATCAACTGCACCGACCAAGGATAAAGGTCGATAGACACTCTCAGTCAACGGCTCATCTACCTCATCTGGGGGAGGGGCAGGCGTATACCTCAGGAGTGCTGAAGGAGATGAGCTCGACTTTGCTATCTGCCTAAATTTCCTAGCCACGAATAACGAAGCCGAATACTAGGCCCTCATCGCAGGAATGATGATAGCAAAAGAATAAGAGGTTGAGGACCTGGTCGCTCTCACCGACTCTCAGTTGGTGGCGAGCCAATATGATGGAACATATGAGGCCCGAGAAGAGACCATGGCAAAATACCTTGAGCAAGTGAAGACTTGGGCCTCCAAATTCAAGCATTTTAGTATTGAACAAGTCCTAAGGGAAGAAAATGAAAGAGCCGACATCTTATCAAAGGTGGCGAATGGCCTAAGGGCCACTAGCGATAGGTTGATCACTTTCTTCTCAAATTCTGCTCGATCGATCGATTTGGGCACATCAGAGGTATTTAGCATCGACCCAGCCGAGCCTTGCTGGCTTGATGAAATCATCCTCTATTTGAGAGACAGGGTATTACCAAAAAATAAAATGGAGAGGCGCCGACTCATGGCCAGATCGGCGATTTATACCATCGACCCGGATGGATTGCTGTTCAAAATGTCCTTTCGAGAACCCGCTAAGAGGTGCTTACGACCGTCCTAAACGAAAGAGGTTCTCAAAGAAGTACACGCGGGATCTTGCAAAAATCATGCAGGAGGGAGAGTATTAGCCAAAAAGATCTCCCAGGCCGGCTATTATTGCTGACCATGATCAGAGATGCCGTGCACTTCGCCAGAAGGTGTCCGAGTTGTCAAAAACATTCAAATCTCACACATCAACACCCGAATGAGATGATCCCCATTGAAATAGCCTGGTCATTTGACCAATGGGTAATCGATATAGTCGGCCCATTTTCCCTCGCACCTCGACAACGCTGGTATGCCATTGTGTGCGTGGAGTATTTCTTGAAGTGGATCGAAGCCGAGGAAGTCCACAAGATCACTTTTGTCGGGGTATCTTTCATTCTCTGAAAGAATGTTATGTGTCGGTTTGGGATACCTCGGGTCTTGATATACGACAATGGACCGCAATTCCAGAGCAGATAATTCAAATGTTATTGCACCGAAAATGGAATTGGTCTCAGATTCACCTCAGTCGGCCACCCCCAAGCAAACGATCGGACAGAGGTCACCAATCGCACAATCTTAAAAAATTTGAAGACCAAGCTCGACTAGAGGAAAGGACCTTGGGCTGAAGAACTCGACGAAGTGTTATGGGCTTACCGGACCACCGCTCGAACAGCGACCGGGGAAACCCCTTTCTCAATGGTGTACGGGTCCAAAGCCATGATACCAGCGGAATTGCTCCATCCAACAGCTCGGGTGACTCGATATCAAGCTGACCAAAACCAGGAAAATCATCAGTTCGAGTTGGATACCATAGAAGGAAAAAGAGAACAAGGTTTCCGTCGGATGCAACAGTACCGGGCCTCTATGGTGAAAAGCTACAACAAGAATGTAAGGCTTCGATAATTTCGAGTAGGCGATTTGGTCCTCAAGAGAGTCGACGTAGTCAAACACGTCGGCAAGCTCGATGTAAATTGGAATGAGCCCTTCTGAATCACCAAAGTTGGGAAAAACCGAGTGTATCACCTTGTCGAAATGAATGAAAACCCTTTGCCTCGGTCGTGGAACGCCCACAACCTTAGAAAATTTTATACCTAAACCTTTGTTGATTCGCTTTCACTTCATCAATAAAAGCCTTGTTCGAATTATCCTTCTATCATACTCTATTGCTTGAGTTAAATAGTTTGACTAAACAAGCTGAAATCAAATTAAACGAGCTGAGATTGTTCGACTTTAATGTTATAAGTACACTTAAGGTTCTATTGCAATATTCACGAGCATGCCTTGAATAAAGTGCTAACTCAAAAGAACTGGTAGAAAAGATGAATTGGACTAATGATTGCATTAACAAAAGAGTCGGCCAAATAACGACTGGTTATAATTTGGAATTTTCCCATTGGGAGCACTCGTCGGCTATTTCGGGTCGACTCAGATCTACAAAAATGGGCTGCAAGCCCTTTGGATTTTTCGACGGGAGCATTCACCGGCTACCCCGAGTCGGTACAAAAAAAAGGAAAGGAAATAAAGAAAAATACGAAAGCAGCAAAACTACGAGTAGCTTTCCTCAGTCAGCATCCTCGTCGGACTCCTCAGCATCTCCATGAGCTTTCTCGGCCTCCCCGCCGGCCTCATCCCCATTCACGTCGACAACCTGGACCCTCTCATTAGGAAATAGGGCCTTGAAGATCGTATCTCGGTTCAACACTAAACGATCAACCCCGTAGGGCATCTGCATCACGTCAACCAGCCTTTTCGTACAGAGGTCTTTAGCCAAGGGGATGGCAAAACCAAACTCGTGAGTCGCCCTGTCAGTTGCGACTTCCTCCTCAGCTTCTTCAGTTTGGGGGGGTCGAGGGTCCCAACACCTCAGACCTACTATCGGTTTGTCATAATTTTCGGGGAAACCAACAGCCAAGCATTGTGCAAGGCACAGGTCGAAACCCTCCTTCAAGTCAGCCACTCCAAAAGGGACCATCGATCTCCCGTAAGCCGGGACAGCATGAACCGATAGGCACTGTATCATTCCACCTAAGCCATCAGGTTTGCAATAAGCTCCTGGCAATAGGCGATAGTCATTCGGGCCCCCACGAACTTACCGGCCCACTCTCCATTGTCAAACGCCTCGACTTATTTGAGAGCTTTTGCGTCCAATAGCTCGTGAACCTCGAGTAGCTCATTGATCTTCCCCTCGTGCTCAAGCTTCAATTCAACGAGCGCCTTATTTGCCTTCTTCTTCGCCGACACCACGGACTTTAGGTGTAGTAGGTTTTCACCCGTTCTGACTCGAGCTCCTCGACCCTTTTCTTTAGGGCTTCCACTTCCTTCCTCAAGGTCCCGTCTCCGACTCGACCGATGCCTTATATTCTAGACGAGCTCTGCCTTTCCTATATACTTGGGCCCTGTGGCCCAGATGAAAGATATCCTGTACCAACTATTTCAGAGAGAAAGGGTCAATTTCATCGACTTTAAGGGAAGAAGAGAGAGAAAATAATTCCTCTCACCCCGAGTGCCTGTGTGGCCCCACTCATCTCGATGTCAAGGTCGCTGTGGTTCCACCTCTACATATGGTCGGCCTGGGTTTGGCAGCTATGATACAAAGCCCCAGTGAGTCGGTTGTCCCGAGGAGTTGTGCTTACCCGGCGTGGGCGGCCATCGTCAGTATTCAAACTCAGCCCCCCAAGGAAATGAGGCTAGAAAATTTTGAGCATCCTCATGAAGTCATTTATATCATCCTCATTGGCCTTGAATTAAGGGTCGGCCATCCTCTTATATGCTTCATTCGAGAAGGGAGCCGGAGATTTCTCAGTGCTCGACAGAGTTTAAGGCAGCGGGCCGAGGTTCTCTCTCGAATGGCTCCCTCCAGCGGTACTCGTTTCTCGGCCTGTCCGAATCGGTTTGGGAGCTTAAAATTTGGAACTCTTCTCCTTACGCTACTTTTTCTTGCCCGGCTGTTCAATCACCGTCTTCTCTTTCCTCTTGTGTTGAGGAGTCGGTTGAGTCGGGCCAACCACATCACCTCCACCCGGATGGGCAAGAGCAACAATCGTAACATGATCGGGGGCTCCGGTTGTGGTTGCTAATAGTGGGCAGCCGCCTCTGTTGCTTTGGCCATCTCGACCTCTTTCTCCTCCTCGTCATAGCCGCTTGAAGAAGTGCCAAGCGTGACATGATTACTCGATTTGCATTAGGAAATTACATGCGTTAGGCTCGATTGGAAAAGGCTGAGTAAAAACTTCAACATTAAAATGAAGATTGTAAAAGACTGGTCGAGTACTTGTAGGGGCATCACTCTATACCAGACAAATCTTGCCCTCATAACCCTCGGGGCGAAACCAAAGTCGACCAAGACCTTCTCTTCTATTAGTTTCTTAAAGTTGAACATTTCGATGCCCAACATGTCACGGATAAACGTGTTCGACCAACAGGGCATTCCTTGCGGAAGAGTTGGCGAAGGCCTCCAGCACTAGGAAGTACGATTCAGCCTGGGCCATCCGGTCTTGCTTTCCACAAACACAATTTGCTTTTTCCAGTGGGATCCATTGGATGAGGTTGGTGAGGTAGTGATCTTGCTTTCTACAAACACAACTGAATGAAGTCGTAGCCCGAGCCGGACTCTTCGCCTATCACACTCGCTTTAAATAAGTCATCGGCTACACCAACCATTAGCAGCCCAAAATATTTCATTGAAACTCGAACCTCATTAATCACTGCATTGGTGTTCGGCATCAATTGGACCGGGCAGATGTTCAGGTGGTTGAATAGCTCGATCATATCGTCTTCAAGAGGAATACGGAACCCTTTTTGGACCATCTTTCAGTTCACCGTTATGCAGTTTGGGGCAGATCCGTCAATCATTGTCCTAGCTTGGGTCGAATTACCTGATATCCTAGATGCTCGACATCTCCGCCGAATAACAAATCCCTCAAGTTGGCGAACATCTTAGTCGTGATTCTGCAAGAAACTTCCCTAGGGTCATTCTCCAGTGCGCCGAGCGGAGATTTAGCTCCAGGAGGGATGTATATTCCTCCCTCTACTTCTCCGGCATCCTGTTGATTCGAGGTGGACGGACCAGACTCCTGTTCGGCCTCCGGCTCCTTCCCAAGGGTCGGTCTCTCTGGCCCTAAATGCATCACTACTAGATAAATCGTGGTCATGGGCTCGACATGCAGAGCCGGCCCAGTCGGGAAAGTAGATTACATATCACCCAAATCGCCTGAGTTACCGGTTGTGTCTACCACCATATTCGGTTCCTGTCTCGACTGAGTCGATCCCACTCCTCCGGAAGTTGAAGAATCCAAATCTGAACTTGTAACACCTGGCGTGGGATATCACATCCCCTCGCACCGAGACCCGGCTCGCATATGAAACGGGCAATCCATACTAGAGCTAGATCCCGGAGAACGAGGACAAACACACACGCTAAGCTAGGCGGACTAACCCTTGAACTAAGCATTCAAATAATAGAGTGAGAAATAAGCTTAAATTGCGGAAGCATAGCATAATGTACAATCATATACAAGTGAGCCACGGGCTCTACAAAATTCACAATATACACATAACATGGCCTTTACAGCCTCAAGTGCGGAAAGTAAGCGCCACAGGCGTACAATTCATAAATACAAAAGTTAATAATTACATGCCAGTGTTCAAGGAAAGAGCTAGAAACAAATGCAAGACCTAAAGGACTCGAATTCCCGCCTAGCTCCACTTATCTGCACAAAACCTGAACAACAAATCGGGTTCAGTCTAAAAGAGACTGGTGGATATAAAAACGGGGCTTACAATATACATATAAAGCGATAAGTAGACAATTACATGCATAATATAATCCCGAGTGAATTTTCATAAATAATTTTCCAAGTGGGCAAAGAACTCAACACTAGGGATTATGTCGTTCATTCTTTCATTAGGTCATTAGGTCATTATAGCCCGGCGAGGGGGCGTGCACAAATCTCCTTCCGCCACCTTGTGTAATTCGTTAACATTCAATCAATCATTACATTCATTCATGCTTTCCTTCATTCATTCATGCGTTCAAACATTCTTTTATGCACATACATTCAGGTTCTAAATACGTTTGGGCAATCCGTGTACCGGCCTTTCCGCACGTCCTCTTTCTCCGATTGGTGAACGGGTTTGCAAGACCCGGCACCCATGCATTGACCTAGAGGGGTACATGAATCCCCTAAAGGCGTCGATACCCCCATCCCTCACTATCTCCAATGAGTTTAGGTTGCGTCGCTAATTAGTGGGACTAGTGTGAGGGATCCCCGTCGGCCCTATGCCTCCCCGGTTAGCCGCTCACACTTAGCCCCAGGCCCCATTCAGTGCATACATACATTCTCGCCAAAACAAGGTAGGATTCCGAAATAGAAAGGCTTACATTTGCAAACATTTACTCGATAGAAAACGACTCCATATACATATATCATTTTGGCTTAAAGCTTTTCACATAAGGTCATAATAGGGTCATTAACTAAGTAGTAGAGAAACCCACCTTAGGCAAAAAGAGCTCGAGAAGAGTCTCAAAGCGCGGCCTCGTCTCCAACCAAACCCGGATTTGTGCAAATAAGTGAAATGAGACATATGAGACCACATAAAGATGCTCGGCTATGAAATGCATTAGTCATGATATGCACAAGATGATATACAATGCAAGAGAGAAGTTCATGTGCACAATAAATGCATTCCAAGCTACATTCGATCAATTTCCTTCATTTGTTTGGTCATTCGAGTCATAAACGTGCATTACACATAATTAGTTATAAATTGGACATAAATCCCACATAAATAACAATACATATTCAATCATAAGCTTAACACACTTTAGGATCATGCTAGGGGTGGGAAAATTCTATACAAACGAAGAGAGAAGCGAAAACAACGCACGAAAACGGTCGGAAGTGGCTGCCAAGAACCAATGGCCATTGGAACTTTTGCCTTCAATTTCCAACGACCGTTGATATGAGGCAGTAGCTCCTCAAAATCTGCCTCATATCAATGACTGTTGGCTACCAAGGCTAATTTTCCAATGGTCGTTGGAAGCTTAAAACGACCAAAAGTGAGTTTTTCATGCACAAACGGCCACAAAACCCCTTTCCACATGCATAAGCACTTCAATAACTACCAAGACACATTCATAAGGCTAAAAACTCATAAAGGAACATATCATATCATCAAGAGGCATCAAGAAACGAATCACAAGTTCAAACGTTCAAATGTGTACATATAAGAGTCACATAGGCTCATGTAGGGCAAATTGGCATATATGAGTTCATAAATGATCAAGGAATCACATTCTTGGCACCTTAATACATAAAACACATTTCATTCTAATGTAAATCAACAATAACCAATTAAGAGGGTGAAGGGGATCATGCATACAAGGGGTTTTACCACTCCAATTCATCACTCATGCTAGAACTTGATCAAAGAACACATATGAAGCGCATTAATCATCAAACTTCACATTCATGCAATCCTTTACTCTATCCTTCATCAAGCATGCATACAAGAACATCCTCTAACCAATTTAAATTAAGAAATGCACATAAACCTCAAGTTATAGCATCAAGATCACTCAAAGGTGCGTAAGAGAGCATAGAAATGCATAGAAGAGCAAAGAATCGCATGATCATCGAAATCACCCAAAACCTTCAAAGAGCATTAATGGCAACTTCTATCCTAGCCAACTACCATGCAATAACTACCTCAAGAATCATATAAGAGCATTCAAGGAGCAAGAATTAAGCCATAGAATCCATCATAACTCATGCCATAACAAGAATTCAATTTGGAGCTATAAACCCTTACTATTCACTCTCATTCCCAATCATGCTTTTCCATGGTTTATGCTTGCTCTAGCTATCATGATAGATGCATATGGATGCAAGGAATTCAATTATGGGTTCATCTTATGAAGTTATGCAAGGGAGAGATGAGGTCTTGAGCTTGCGTACACAACAATGGAGGTTTTGGGAGGGGAAACCTTTCTTCTCTTCTTTTTTCTTCTTTTCTTTCTTGGAGATGAAATTTGATAAAGTGTGGAGTGTGTGTGCCGGTAGGTGAGGAAAGAGGGAGAGAGTGAGTGTGCAAGTGGGTCATAGATCCCAAAGGGGTGTGTTTAGGTACGAATAGTAGGTACGTAAACGTTGAAGCTTAATTTAAGGGCGAAATGGGCTCGTTTCGGTCATATGAATGCAACATAAATTCCAAATAATTGCAAACACTCATGCCATAATTTAAAATATACAATTTATCAAGTAGTCAAGTTCCAAGAAATTTCACACGTGAATTCACGACACACAATCAATTCATACAAGAACACGTAGCACATTTGTTCAAATATTTCAAATAATTCACGTATTCACTTAGATCATTCGAATGACATTGTCACATATTTCAAATAATATCAAGTAATTCACGTATTTACATAATTAAATGAATTTAGAACGCGCAATTAATACCACACACGGCGTACAAGTACAATCGAACGACCGGGGTATCACAGGTAAAAATGACAATTCAAGTCCCCAAAATATGACGTCACTCTAAATAGAACGGAGAAAAAAAGTCTTATGTAATTTATAATTTTTTAATGGACCAAAATATAATAAAATAATATAATAGGAGTCCAATTATAATTAATATTGAAAACTCAAAAGAATGTTAAATGTAATTAAAACATGGTTACCATCCATAATTACACCATCTAACTTTGGAATAGCTGAAATTGAATTTTTTTTATTTTAGTACATAATGTTTTTATTATTTTATCAATTACTTGCAGATATCATATAGCGTACTATCATACAAGAAATAAACCACCATGGTACGTTATCTGACGAAGGCCCGAGAAATCATTGCTGAGTTCAAGGAGTTTCACTTACTGTAGATCCCACGAGTAGAAAACGAGTGTGCAGACGCTCTTTCCAAGTTTGCATCCTTGTTGGAAGGAACATGCGAGCGGACGGTCACTTTCCTCAGAACCGAGGGTCCTTTAATAGAAGAGTGCGAGCCGTCGAAGCAGGTCAACATGATTGACCCATCCGAGCCATGCTGGCTCGATGCAGTCATCTTATTCCTTCGAGACGGAACTCTCCCGTGCAACAAAGTCGAGGCCAGAAAGATAAGAAACAAGGCCCCTAGATTCTCACTGGACGACGAAGGGCGACTCTTCAAACGCTCGTTTCAAGGTCCACCTATGAGGTGCCTCAGACCCTCGCAAGCGAAAGAAGTGTTGGAACATATACACGGGGGTAGCTGTGGAAACCACTCTGGCGGTCGGATCCTAGCCAAGAAGGTGTTGAGGAGTTGATTCTATTGGCCCTCGGTCTTGCAGGATGCCATCAATTATTCCAAGAAGTGCCCCAAATGCCAGTTCCAGTCGAACGTCCCTCAACTCCCCGCGAACAATACCTACTTGCTAGAAACTCTGCAAGGTCTACCCCGACCGTGGAATGCTTGCAATCTCATAAGATTTTACGTATGAGTTTTGTATCATCCCCCTTGGGACAAATTGTACTTTCTATTAGCAAATTCTTAAGCATGGAATATAATTACTTAGCATATTCTAACTGCATCTATTTTTATCTGTTCCACGAATACCTCTATTACGAGGGTTAACTAAGCTGGGACTCCGCATCTAGGGAACTCCGCATCAAAATAGCGCTAAATAATGCTACTCTAATCCCTCTGAGCACGAGCAGATTTAGTAGATTGAAACTCACGAGTAACGTGCCAATAGATTCAATCCTAGCTTACACTCGAAATCCTTCGACGAATTAATTCACTGTTGTGATACTTAGAAAATCTCCCATGGATTTATGAGTTCAAATCATTTACAGATAAAAATTCTTAAGCAATTTCCATCCTGTAGGGTTCTCTATACCTAACATATTTGCATACAGACCGGTTTTTTATTCTTTTGATGTGACTTTAGTTGGCCAGGGTGATCCCCATACAGACACACCCTCGAGCCCTTGCAAACCAACAACAGTAATCTACCTATGGGAGCAAAATCTACACAGTTATGTCCCTAAGGGGTTCGCACATCCAGATATTCAATAAAGTAAGTTTCAGTAAGCAACAACACTCATTGCGGGAAAAGAAACATTTATTCGATGGACAGAAAAATCATACAAGGCATGCGGATAGAAATCTTGGTTGAGTAGTGGAAGGCTATGCTAAAACCAAGTAGTGTTCAAGAATTGACAAAGGAAATGGAAATTACAAGACAATAATTGGGAAAGTTCAGGAGGCAGGAGCGTTCGCATCTTGAGCACTGGCAGCAGGAGGACCTTCTGGTTCCGGGGGAGCCATGGCAAGAGGCGTCGGGTTCAGAGCTGGCCCACCTAGCGAGGAGCCTTCACCCACGGCAGCATCAAGCGTCAGGCGCCCATCTTGAGGCCTGTTAGCCGCCAGAATTCTCCTTGCAGCATTTGGACTACTTCCTCGTAAAGAGGCTCAGGCATATCTTCTTCAGAAGCCTCACTGCCGACCCCTGGAATTTTCTCGAGATTTTCATCCAATTTCATGTCCAGGCGACGGTGCTCCCGTGCGTCAGTCGGGGCCAGACCCAACTTTATTAACTGTCAGATGCCCTTCCAGAAGAATAGCCTCGTTGTAGCGAAGCAGTGCAGGTTAGCCACGAAGTCAAATGCGTTCGAGCGTACAAACTTCATTATAGGCACTAACCTCGCTCAACTTCTTCTCCTGTTCTGCAATGATGCGCTTGTACTCCTCCTCCTTCCTGGCCCATTTTTTCTTCTCCTTCTTATGCTCACTACTAGAAAAATAGCTTTTAGTCACGCCATATTATGACGCTTTTAAAACGGCGTCACAACATATAATATATTGT
>JBBMKE010417588.1:0-11142 GCA_037834125.1 Lippia alba | reverse complement strand
TATTGATTAATTGAGTTTATATTTTGTCTTATTGTTTCTGGATTGTTTTTTTTTCCACTTACAAAATAAGGGAAAAAATAAGAGCCAATGTAGACTGCTCACCGTGAGAGTGCAATGATTTCCTAATGATTTTTTTCATTGACAATATTGTGTTATTCTCTTCTTTATATATACGATTAGCTAGGAAGGACATAATAAGCATAACCTTGTTGCAAGGTATGGTAAGAATGATAAGTTATTATATGATACACATATAGCGTGCTAAGATAAAATAATTAAGATGAGATACGTGTTTGATAAGAAACTAAGAAAATAAAATAAGTGGGCCTAGAGACTGTCGGTAAGGAATCCCGGGATGGTATTGGGTCGTCGAGTATAATTCTTGTGCATAATTCTCCATTTGAGGTATCCCACTCAACTCCAAAAGATTTGAGAGAGAGTGTGGTATTCTTGAGTCGGTGGTAACCCCATCGAAAGAGCGGATAGGCATAGCGAACACGCGACTCGGTACAAATCTAAGGCTTATGGAAGGGGAGGGGTGCACAACCTCCTTGTTCCCGGTGCAAGAGGTTGGTTTATGTAATGTTTTATGTTTTATACGATACATTTAAGGAGTACGGTTGAAGATAGCTTGTATCCGTCGAGCATTATGTTACATTATGTTATGGTCTATAAAATGGGAATAGACTCGAATGATTAAGATAAATTTGGAGCCGTTTTGATAAGCCAAGATAAGTTTAAGATTCTTTAAGTTATGTCTTGAAAAGCTATGTATATGTATTATCATGGAAAAATATTTTAGTGTATAAAAACTACCCCCGTTCATTGTCATTTCAGCTTTGTACCTATTGTGCTCTATATACATGTATCGGTTCGTGTGCTAGCCCCCTCACCAGTCATTAAAACTGATTCTCTCGTTGTTGTTTTTCCCCCTTTTCTTTTGTTTAAATTTCAGGTATAGGTTCGGTTGAGCTAGACAACTAAGTCGAGTCTTTCGAATCTGTGAAAGTCCAGTTGGGCACTACATGCCCACTGTCTCGGGCACTACACGCCCCAATAGGAGTCACGTAGACCCAAGGTACAACAAGGCAAACATGTATGATGCCGCATGGATGCCCCCATTAGCGGAGCCAATGTAGGCCGAGGGGGGGCTTGAGCCCCCCTTCCAGGCCCACACCAGCCCCAACCCTATATCAAAAATATATATATATAGTTTCTTACCCAGCTCAGCCCACCCTCCCCTGCGGCCCAACCACCCCAAGCCCCAAACCAAATTCCAAAATATAATGTTTCCCTGCTCAGCCCACCCTCCCCAACGGCCCAACCACCTCAAGTCCAAATCCAAATTCCAAAATATAATTTCCCTTCAGCCCAACCAAAAAAAGCCCAACTCCAATTTCAATTAACTCACCCCACAATTTCAATATGATAATTTTTTTAGATATATTTTCAAAAAACAAAAAAAAAATTATATGTTGAGTTCGAAGAAATTTCAGTCCCGGTTCCGGATAATTTCTGGATCCACCCCTGGATGCCCCTGTAGGTGCGAACATGGATTTGCTACTACCTCTTGGGTCGACTCCAAGGTAGAGGCCGATCAAACCTGGCCCCGGACTATAAGAAGGTCAATGGTAGGTCGTCATCACGAGCCAAGCGTAAAATGGCTAATACTAGAGGTTGAGCCTAGAAGCGTACTGGTCGACAACGTACCACTACGGAGAAAGGATCTCATACACCGATATCAATATTGATAGGTTGAGGGTCCTTTTAAGTTCGTACACCACAAGTGTTTGAGACAGGATGCTTATAACCATGCAACGTTTTGTAATGCCAAAGAATTTTGGAATTGGCCGAAATAGCAAAATGGGGAGGGTACACAATAAACACAACTCACCAAGTGCGTGCGTAGTGCATTTTCTAGACTCTCACTATAAATACCCCCGTAGTGATAGTGTTATGTGTGTGTGTGTGTATATATATATATATATATGTGTGTGTGTGTGTGTGTGTGTGTGTGTGTGTGCATATGCATGTAACTGTATTCGAACTTATTAAACACTTCACTTCTCTAGATCGAAATTGAATTAAGCGCAAAAGGATCTACTTGGGGAAAACTTGGGTAGTTCATATCTTAACTTTGTAGGTCGAGTAGGAATACCTTTTCAACAAATTCTTGACGATCAGAACCAATAAGTAGTTTTTTTATTAAGTTAAACGATTAAAATAAATTACAAAAAGTATATATTTATCAAAATCACACATTTCCGGGTGAATTCATCATTATGCTATATGATACAGTATACATAAGAATCTGGAAGTTGTAATTCTTGTCATCAAGTTTAAAAATTTTGTCACCTAAAATGTGTAATTACAATAATTTTGCATTATTACTCAAGAAATTCCTATTACTTTTCATTTTGCATTGTGTAATTAATTAGTACCATTAATTCTCCACTATATTGTTGAACACATTTATTAAAAAAACTATAAAAAAATTTGTTAATTTTGTGTGTTTCTCCATTTTTATCCATAATTTCGTACCGACTCGTCATTGCTATGCAAGTGCACGAGTAATAAATGACTAAAGTTCCAAACTTTAGCGAAGCATAAGAGTGCTAGTTGGAAGTTTCAATTATTTTTGAGGGCCATGGACGCACTTTGATGGCCATATTCTCTAAAATACAAAGCATTGTTCCAAGATTAAATAATAATAATACGACACCTTCAACTTTCCTCTCAATTGTCGAATATCATAAGTAAAAGTTGCATTTCTGTAGCCGACTGGTGGCAAGAAAATGATCACGAATTTTCTCTCAAAAGTTTGTGAATTGGGTATTTGACCCCACAAACGAGTTCAATAGTTTAGAATTTAGATCAATTCCCATTTTATATTTAAATTATTCTTTTTCTAAATAAATTTAAGATATCGTAAAATCTTGGCCTTGAATGCATGCATGATGAGTGGATGGGAGTCGTTGATTAACTAAGATTGAATACGAATAGAAGTCCTTTCAAACAAAGTGCATAAGCCGACATAAATATAATCAATTTGCAAAGCACGGGGCCTCGCTATATTTGAAATTGTTACGGGAGAATACAAATTGATAGCTTCGGAAAGTATAAAGTGAAAGAAAAATGAAAGGTAGAATTGGGACCATCTAACAAAAAGTAGCGACGAGACGGCCTAGGGATATAGGAAAAAACAAAGGCTAAATGAAACTTAATTTTTAGGGGAATCTTTTTTTTAGTTATCAACTTAATTTTTTAATAATTTTGGGGTGACCTAATTAAGTACTTTATGGACTTATTTATTTTTTTAGTTTAACCATAATTAGCATTTTCATATAATAATAATTTGTACTTTTGTTGTGTATTATTGTAAGCTCATTTGGAGTTCGTTTGCCTTGGATGCGAGAAAATGAGGGTAAAGGCGATGATGCGTGCTTACTTAGCGGAATACAAAGGTTGAAAGAATGTTGTCTCAGTAAGACTTAACTTGGAGGCAAGAATTTGCCAATATGGATTAGTTCAAGTGATTCATGAATTCATTTTTCAGGACAAAGTTCCGGGTTCGAATTAAAAAAAAAAAAGAAAAAAAAACTCCGACACAAGGATTTGCATAGTTGATGCTTGGTGATTGGGCGTCAAGCAAGGTTGTGCGCCTTTGTTGCGCAAGGTTTAGTGGCTTGCGTGCATTTTGAGCAAGTGACCCGCAAAGTTGATGCATACTAAGCGATTGTCTCGTAAGGTTGGCTGACATGGCTGATAGTTGCACGGATTGTAAACGAAAATTCGAAGGAATTGATTGATACGGCCAAAATTCAAAGGAATCAATCGCAGTTGTGAAGCATTAATTTCAGATTACCAAAATTCATAAATTTTCTTAAATGAAAATTCGGGAATCAAAACTCGACTTTTCGAAACTAGATATACAACGATTTTTATAAACAAGTTTATGAGAAAACTGTTTTCTAATTCTTCAAGAAACCATCAAGATTTAAAACTAGCATTTCTAAATGAATTCGAGAATACTAACTATTATTGCGATTCAAGAATTTTCATAAAATCCAATTTAATAAAACGTTTTAGAATAAACGTTGCAAACATGTATCTGAAACGCAGCGTAAATTTAAAATTTTAACATTAAGGATCGTTTTGCTTGCAATTTTTATTCCAAAGCAACTCGGAAATTTTCTCAACAACTTACTCTGCTAAAAACTTTCGTAAAACTTTTAGAATCACTCTCAAACGTTCTTCAAGCGGTAATGAATCATCGCCCCCCCTCAAATGGTTATTTTCTTTCTTCAAGAATTTAACTTAAAATTCCTCTAAATTGTACCCACACCAACCTAGAATGACATTAATCCAGTGAGTATGCTAATAATATAAATTGTGTATTTTTTTTTGGCAGAGAGAGAATTTTCCCCTTTTCAAAATCCAAATTGATGCGTGAGAAAATTCACTAATAAATCCCAAAGAAAAATGTTTCATCTATTTTATAAGGAGTTCATATTTCTTTTCTTTCTTTTTCTCTAGAATTTAGAGAAGAGCTTTATATCTAGAGGTGACTGATTAGATCACAAGAAATAAACTTTGTCTGATTGTCTAATAATTTAGATGTTGTTTATGTCTGATTCTCTAATAGTTTAGATATTCGAAATCTACTTGTTAAAAAATTCCTTGGAAAGAGCTACCGGACTCAAACCTAGTTAAATAGCCTAAAAAAAGGAAAGGAATGCTAGTACCATACAAGTTACAACGCGATATTTGTTGCGATCCTGAATTAAATGCAATTTGATCGATTGGCTTTGGCCGCACATTTCTGTCTTCATTGCCTGCACATTTCCATCTTTTTGTAATTATTTTTTTAAAGCAAAACATGCACCAACGATAGCATTAAGCACAAAGCAGGGTTTGCACATATCTATTTAAAGCTCACCATTATTCTCTTACTCTTACTTCTTCACCAACCAACTCTCTCTCTCTCTCTCAAACAAAAACAAGACAAACAAAGTAGAAATCCAGCGTATATCAGTCTTTTGCAATGTCAGGCAGTTCCAGCAACCGTAATTCGATAGAAATGAAGGGAGTAGTTGATCAACAAGGCCGACAGAGGAAAGGTTGTACTAGAACATGCTACTTCGGGCTCTCCAAGAGATTACAACTCAACTCGCCGATAAGATACCTCAAACATCTCGGCCATAAGGTGGCAACGGCGGTGGTGGTGCGATTCAAGACGGTTGCACCGCCGTCCAAATCTCAACACAGCATGAACGGTCAGCCTAAAGAAAGAGCAAAAACAAGCGTCGCCCCAGTTGATTCTCAAAGGGCTGAAGCCATTCATGATTGCATTGACTTCATTAATTCCTCCTCATCCTTGCCGAGGTCTAATTCTGTTGCTCAAAAGGGGAGTTGAATTTAAGTTAATTTCTTGCTATGTTGAGTGGATTTTAATTTTCTTGTGATTATGTAAGTCATCTTGTAATTTAATTCTGAAGATGATAGTAGTTCAAATTTGACTCGATCAAACTCAACCTAGTTTTTCTATATTGTTTAACAAGCATCCTACAAAAGATTCATTCATTTGAATCAAGATGGGAGATGTTAAAAGGTGATTCAACGACACATATCTAGTTTTTGAATCCCTAATTTTATTCTTCATATGAATACTTGTTGTTTTATTTTTGTGACTTATAAAATATAGTTAATACACTTTCATTTAGGAATATGATTGAATCTTGCAATTTTATTATTATTTATCAAGTTCATTTCTATTGATTGTTTGGTTGAGTTTATTAATTAAATAAATTATACTCATAATCGAAATAGGAGAGAAAGGAGCTAAAGAAGAAGACTAGCTAGGTCATTGACATACACCATAAAAGAACAGGGGAAAACGTGAAAAAAATCTTGATCTGAACTCATCGCATACGATCAAGAAAATGTGCCTACCGAGTAGTTTAGTTGGTTCTGGAGGAGCAGATTTGTTACAAGGTGCAAGATTTAATTTCCAGTTTGCAGTGTGAAAAGTTTATTCTTGATTTCAATATGGGTTTTGAGGTGGACTCCTTGTAAACTTGTGGGAGACATACCTAACGGGTCGCTGAATACCTGATTTACTTCCTTTCACTTACTTTGTGATTGGGGTGTTGGGGGCCCTTAGGGTTAGAAATTCAACCTTTGTTACAAGGAAAAAGAAAATGTGTGCCTTTAGGGTGTACCTCAATTGGTTTCGGAGGGGCAAGTTTACTCAAAGGTGTAAGATTCAATTCTCACAACGTACATACAGTATGAGAGCATCATATTTTAGTTCATTATGAATTTTGAAGATTGGTTCCTTGTAAACTTATGGGAAGCACACCTCCCCTTAGCAAGCCATCGAATACCCAATTTACTTCTTTTCAATTATTTCGTTGGATCAGATTATAGGTGGTTATTAAGATGGGGATTCAACGTCTTTACTCCGAAAAACAAAAATGTGTTGCAGAATTTGCAAGGCGGCAAAAAAAATCTTGAATGCTTGTGACAATGGGCCATTGCATGCAATCAATGAGATAATTTGAAAAGGAAACTAATAATTACACTGATCGCATCCACTCATCTACACCATCACATTTAATATGCATCTTGGGGTTTATACATTCTCAAACAACCACAATAAAGCCAATATGGACCACACCATGAACCTACCTCCAGCTCCAGGCCACCGATGATCTGTTTGATCGATTTCTCGTACATCACTTTATATATTTTTCTACTAATTAAATTCATGAATCATGAAATAAATAAAATAAACCAACCTAGTACAAATAGATAATGGAATCATTAGATTTAATTTTAATATGAGTAAATAACATGTTTGGAAAAATTATTCACATTTGATGCAAATATTTTGATTGCTAGTCATATGGAAGAGTTAATTATAAAGTTTTGTAATTGAATTTTGAGTTCAATATTATTACAATTCACCCCCTAAGGTCAGAATCTGGATTTTTAAAAATAATTTTGATGATATCATCAAAATATAACACCATTATTAATTGATGAGACAATTTGTGAGATAAAGTTTATATCTCAGATGATATTCGTAATTTCTCAAACTTAATGGAAAAATTTGCGTGACATTTCTCATGGAATTGTTCGTAATATTCCAATTCAAAAACATGAGATATTTTCTTTTCAAACATTGTGAAACAAGAAACGTATGGAGAAATAATGATTGCTGGTTTATGTGGCTTCACCATAGCCATCGCCTTTGCGCGCTCCCAGTTGTTTTTCTAGACAACTACATCACTATATAAAGTGGAAATTAAAATAATGATAATATTAATAAGAAGAAATCATCACTAATATAAATATTTCACAGCTATGTTATATATGCGTGTGTGAAAGATTGTGTTAGAACCTAGTTGTTCTTTTCAACAAAAAAAAGAAAAAGAATCCAGTTGCTCATGTGGACTCAGTATTCGAGAATTTGTTTGGGGAGGATCTCCAATCGGAAAGTTGGATAAGGAAAAATAAACCGTGAATTAACTCGAGTGGCTCTGCCTTTAAAATAAACCGTGATTTACCTCCTCTCCTACTGGTATGGGGTCACTTAGGAGGAGCGCCTAAAGTGGGTGATTCCACCTTTTGAAGCAAGGTAAGTAAGAGAGCTTCAAAACATTAATTGTGCTTATAAAGAGTAAGTTTTCTTTTGTGAAAATCAGGAATAATAAATACAATGATTAATTATAGTGGTCCATCATATTTAACCATATCATTTCATTCTATTGACAATTTCAAAAGGCGGATCTTACTTTGATCATAGAACGAGGGCAGTTAGACAAGTTACCTCACATCGTCTGGTGATCCTAAGATATTTCT
The DNA here is from genome assembly GCA_037834125.1 of Lippia alba. Classification (NCBI taxonomy): domain Eukaryota; kingdom Viridiplantae; phylum Streptophyta; class Magnoliopsida; order Lamiales; family Verbenaceae; genus Lippia; species Lippia alba. The sequence continues at coordinate 3,276 of JBBMKE010417588.1, read as the reverse complement.
CTTTCAAGGAGGTAGGGGCTGTTAATTCCCCTGGGGCGTAGCCTTGTGTATGACATACACATACTCAATGTACATTAAATGTAACTTGTAAAGTTGGTGGTCAAACTCATAATTAATGCACTTGACTTCGTATTCTGTTAGAACGATATTTTGCATTAAATATTGATACTACGACTTACTTCTAGACCCTAGACAGTTGCCTGAAACCGACCTACCCAGTTAGAGACTCTTTAGCTAGCATTTATGTTGAATGGTTCTTTATGCTTGTTCTCGGTAACAACCACTTCGCTCACAGTCAGACGATCCATAGTGGCGCTAGGTGTCAACTCGACAACGAACTTGTCATAAGTCTTCCAAGATCATTAGTTAGGCTGACGTGGTTTGTAATTTTTTACTTTTCGACAATAGACATGTACTTTGATCGATGGACTTGGCAATAACTGTGACGACATTTCGCTTTTCAAAGGGCATCTTTTCACCTCCAATATAAAATGACCTCTAATTTCATACCTTCATTGACACGAATTCTTCGTAGAGTAAGGGCAAAATTTGATCGATAATATTTTCAATTTGAGTTCCTTCCCTCGTTTACACATTTGAAAGGGGGGTATGTTGAGGCTACAGTGACACTCAGGATCCCAAGGTAATGGGCCGAAGACTACTGCAAAAGAGGGTGGGGATGCGAAGTCATCTAGCTAGTTCATCAGATTCCCATTCGAGCCTATTGGTAATCGAAAGTGTTGGAATTTGCATGTAAAGTTTCGCCGGTCGTTTGTCATTTTTGACCGATGATTCCTTATTCGTTAGTTATCAGATTTTAATTTTGAGACCGCCGTTTTGTTCTTTGCATCGAGACTTCAATTTGATATATAATATCAACACGTTTAAAATCTTATTTGTACAAATTTAGTCTTATAAATCACACACACAAATAAAAAAGAACGGAATATTCCCTAAAAAATTCCACCGGAATTGGGTTCAGTACAACATTTTTGAAAAATTGGAGGGTAAATCGACCAAAATGAAAAGATAGGAGGCATCCGCTCTAAAACCCAAAGGATGGGAAACTTGTGTAATTAACCCAAAAGTAGCATTTCCTTTGGTTATTTTTAGACCTCATGTTGTGGTTATTGTTTAATAAACTTTTTGAATTGAGGTAGAATTCTTAATAACACCCAATCGGGATTCGAGATAATGAATTCATTAACTAATTGGACCAACATTGTTGGTCTCTTCCTCCTACACTTTTTTTTTTAATCACACACACTCCCAAGCGGCTATAAAAATTTGAACCCGGGTCTTTATCTTTAGGCTTCATTTACTTTTGGAGATAATGGCAGTGATGTATGGATATCAACCATTATTTCTTATTTACTTAGCATGTGTTTTGGCCTTGGTGATAAAGTCCGGCCTGTAGGTTGTGCGTGATTTTGGAAAGGAATTATCACACGCCTTTTTGGCGTGTGATAAAAGACATGATTTATAATGAGTGTGGTAAAAGACAATTTTGTCCATAACTTTTACAGAATTACAAATCTTATCACAAATGCAAATGAACTCTCATTTATAATGTAAGGGTACTTTAGTAATTTGAACAACCCTTCATTATTTTTCATGTAAAAGTAAATGATCAAAATAATAGACACGAAAAAACATGTCTATAAAATATGGTTAGTAAACAAAACAAATTATGATCTAAACATGAATATTATCTACCTTTATCCTAACATGCAAAATCCTTTCTAACAAAAGTAAATGCTCCATTAAAAAGTAACTACTCACAAGAGTAGGTTAGGAGTTAGCTGAATAAATATAAAATAATAAAATATAAACAACCGGTTTCACATTCACATCACTCAAATTTATAATTTCTCAAAAAATAAAAATAAAAATTCTGATGATTATAAGATTTCTCTCACTACTTGAACAAATCTGTTTCTGGCTTTCTGCTATACTCTGATGAAACCTGCTCCTAATACTGAAAATCTTATAGTGGACTAACTGTTGATCTTCTTCCATGGCGGATCCATCGGAGATCTCCTTCGCCGGAATATTCGCCTGTAGCGCTTTCGCCGCCTGTTTCGCAGAGGTACAGATTGGTTTCCTTCTTTCTTCATATTTCCTTCGAATGTAACTCTAATTTCTAGGTCAATTATCATGAGCTGGGCACAATGTCGTAATTTTTTTGCAAAATTTAATTGATTCGGTCTCTTTATATGCAATTTCAGCTCTAAATCGCCTGGTTTAACTGCACAGATAGTGGAATAGATTGTGCAAATGCATAAATATTACACTTTGGTACAGTAATCAAGTAGCCAATGTCCCATCTAAGTTGGATGTGCAGTAAGTTTTGGTTTCTAGTTCTATGTAATAGGATCCCGTTTATTGAAATTGTGCTGATTGATGTTGTATGCCCCTATGCCTTGGTCGCTTATGAATTATGTGGACTCTACTCATAAATGATGTTTGCCATTAGCTAGTTATAGATCAGCTGGTTAGATAATGGAGAGTTTGAGGTTTTAAGTATCACCACTGTGCAACATATTGGCATGCACGAAGAGCACCAGCTCCTTGACTAATAGACCGATTGTATGTGAGGAAATTTTAATGAAATAATGCTTTAGAAGAACCTGATTGGTTGTGCTGCTCCTCCCTGAGGCTTGCCTTTCACATAGTAGCTTGACTTGCATATTTTCTTGGACAAATAGTTGCTCGCTGATATATATTCGTCGAAAATGACTGGCTTGTGTTGTCAGCTGTAAATTCAATTCTTCAGAGTTGAGAAAGAATTCGGTGATTTGGCCACTGCAGCAAAAAGAAGCTGGTCTCTGTCTATAGAATTTGCTTGTTGATCTATTGAACCACATCCATTTCTGATGTAACACATGGGTTGTTACCAGTGGCAGAGAAAATTCTGAAAGATAGGAAAAAATTTGTATATTGTTTGAAGTATAAATTGATAATCATCATAACAAATGATGCAAGGGACCCATTTTGTCGAACTTTTATTTCATACTCTTATTAATGACAACTAATTTTTCTTGACTGTAAGAAACCTGGAAATTCCAAGATATTGGATTGATCATTCACTTTGTGGTCATCTGCAGTTCTGTACTATTCCTTTAGATACTGCTAAAGTAAGGCTTCAGCTACAAAAGAAAGGTCCTTCAGGTGAATCTGTGGGCACACCAAAGTTCAGGGGTTTGTTGGGAACAGTTGCTACCATAGCAAAAGAAGAAGGCTTATTTGCACTTTGGAAAGGCATCATACCTGGTT
>JBBMKE010417560.1:0-11145 GCA_037834125.1 Lippia alba | reverse complement strand
CAGCAGGACTGTCACAGGTAATGCCAATCCAATTGTTGCAGGGATTGGTGGAATCTTTCCAGGATTCCAGGATTGATTGACTCTGGTTGTCCAGGCTTTCTTTCCATTTCAGGAGCGCTGTTGCTTCAATGGAATCAGGCCTGTTTGCAGTGGCGACAAGGTGAAGGGATGCTAGAAAAAGAGTAAGTAGAGAAAATAGCTGGAGAAATGCCATTTCTCTGAGTGTGTATTTTCTTGTTTCTCGTTGTGAAGTGCTTTCTTCGTGCCATAAATGCTAGTATTTATAGTTGAGCAGCAAATTATTTCGTTCGATGTGAGAAAATGACAAATTGTTTTCTCAGTGGAATCAAATGCTAAATATCATATGGTACACGACTACACGTACGAATAATTCAGGTAAGATTGCACCAGAAAACAACGAAATGAATAGTATTCTATGTAAACTAATAGGTTTGGATTATGACATAATAAATTTATATGGAATATAAAAGTGCGAAAATGGAATGCAATTATTACTAATATTTTGGCATTGGAAATTTTGGATATCACCGGTCTAGATTTCCCTATTGAAGCCTCCTCTAGGATATAATATTTCGAATGTCAAACCAAGAGATTAGCTAATAAAATATATATTATTATGGGGTAATTTTTTAATAGTACCTAATATCCCTTCAACTTTTTCAAAACCCCCCATTTCAATTTTTATACATTTTCAATCCCCAATACACAACATATTTTTCCTAAATCCCCTAATCACCTAAAAAGTCAATTTTACCCCCATTTTTTTACTTTTCCCACTTCATTTTTACTTCTTCCACACCCCACCATCTTCATCATTTTCAACCTCCCTTCACTCGCCGAAGGTGGTCCAAAAAATCCCGAAAAATTCACCGGGATCATATTCTTCGTCCTCGTTCCATATCTTCAGTTAGTTTTTTTAAATTCATAGTCATTTGTTTTAGATCTAAAAATTAAAAAAAAAAAATGACCATAACTCAAACCGATTAACGAAAATTGATTCCATCAATTGCAATGGAAGCACCGTGTTGAACTCTTGTAAATCCATACAAAAATCGTCCAACAAAGTCGTCGGAATGTCGCCGACGGAAAACCCATTTTGTATTGAAAAAATCAAATTTTTGGGGGAAGTTCCGGCGCCTTCTCCGGCCATTTTCGTGAGACAGGATTGCCATGAATGAAGTCGGGAGGTCGAGCGGAATTGAAAGACGTAGGCGCCGTCCCCGAAAAGTGGCCGGAGACGGCGCCGGAATTCCCGCCGGGAAGCCTGCGTTTACATGTTTTACATGTTTTATTAAGGACATCTTAGTCTTTTTATGCGAAATAGGGGGTTTAGAAAATATTTTATGAATATTTGGTCCTTAAAACATAAAAAAGTGAAATGGGGGTTTAGGAAAAGCTATAATGTATAGTGCGGATTGATAATTAATTATCCTTATTATTAATTATGATTTAAAAAAACATTACTATTTAACATAGAAAAATTAATAAAAAATTATTAGTTGGAAGTTGGATCTCATCGGTGGGTTCAAATATAGATTCAAAAATAATATCATCTCAGTACTCCATATCTTTTTTTTTTTTTATCTTAGTACTCTATGGGCGCATTTATTAAGATGGTTAACTCCATTCCACTTAAATAAGGTGTCGATTAACAGTGTTTACTTCACCAGTTCACCTTATCTATGGCCCGATCTAATCCATCTAACTCGTAGGTGTTGATAATAAAGCACTCAAAAAGTAACTCTTAGCTAAACCATTGCATTTAATGCAAATTTCTTTGACAAAAATAGATATACCTTCACGTGAAAGTTCTTGAATTTAACAAAAAATTAATATTTATAACAAAATCAAATTCATAGTTTTATCTATTTTTATCTTTATAAAACTATACTTAATTATAATCTTTTTTTAATATAATCTTGACTATTGCCGGGCAACCAACCGATTAATACATGTTTTTCCACATCAGTTTATGAAACTATACTCAAAAGTTTAGTCTATGGTGTTGGTGAATTTATTTAGAATTTCTAGATGAACTATTTTTAATGCTCACAATTTCTAATGTTTAAAATTTTAATGGCCAAAATTTTTAATTCGTAATTTTCAATTTGTAATGCCTACAACTTACTTGGTTAAAAAAACAAGTAAAAAATTCATTAGCTAAATTTTATCGATTTATTCTATTTATTAAGAAAAAGGGTAATTTGAACGTTTCCACCCATTTTAATGGTTTATGAAATATTAAGTAAACACCACCTTATTTTTAAATTAAATACAAACTCATCTAAAAAGGTAAATCGATTTATTCTATTCATTAAGTAAAAGGGTAATTTGGACTTTTCCACCCATTTTAATGGTTTATGAAATTTTTTTTGGTCTACATTTTAATGGTTTATGAAATGTTAAGTAAACAACACTTTATTTTAAAATTAAATATAAACTCATCTAAAAAGGTAAAGTAAATACTAGGTAATTTAAAAAATTTATTGTTTACTGAGTTAATTAGCTAGTAATAAAAAGTGAGTAAACCACTCATATTTCTTTTTCTTCTTCTTGTATTTATACTCTATCTTAAAATTTTGGTTATAATCACTCGTAATTAACATAAATAGGGCCTGGGTGTCCGGCCCAATACAAGCATAAGTTGCACTAATCAAAATTCAAAAGGGCTAGTTTGAATGAACAAATGGACCTAACCAAGACTCGGGCTCGCAACACCGGTTCGCTGGATCTGTTCGCGAGAACAGCCTAAAAACAGCTAATACGAAGCCCAGATGTTAATTGGAGCTCGTATATGGACAATGTATTTTAGCGGAGTTAATAACATTTTACCTCTCTGTGAATTATTCCCCTAAAAGATGGAAATTAGCTATAGGCCTCCTTGAGTTTTTTAAAATTCAGCACATTACCTCCTTAATGATTTTGGGAGCAAATTATATATTAAAAATTATATATTAAAATTATGAAAATACCCATATATGTATATTACAATTATTGATTGAAGTTAATTCACATTTTATTTTTATATTTAAATCAGCCCGAAAAGTACATATTAAAAATATAAAATTTGAAGAAAACTTGCAAAATACTGCGCGTGAAGCACCTAGGGTACCTTTTTGCTTGTTTAAAAAAAGCACAAGGAGGCTCTTAGATAATTTTTATCTTTTAGGAGGGTAAATTGAAAATTTCTTATAATATAAGGGTGTTCTATGGATTTTTCCCTATTTTAGCGGGGTATATGAATAACTAAGCAAGATAATACTAAATCTAGAGTACATTTAAAATAAATAGGACAATTCAAAACGAGATAGGACAACCTCATCGATATGGACTTTTAACTTATGTTGGGTTACTCTTGAGTTGCTCATCTCTATTCTCCACCGTATTTTGTTACGTTTTTATCGACGGTAGGTGCATTCTTTTATATATTTATTCTTATCCACAAGGTTATATTACTTTATTGTGTAATAGTCATTTTTTTTACTCTTATCCATGACTGAAATGTCTTTTTTATTCTTATTCACGACTTAAATGCTTAGGATATCTTCGCCTTTTGTTTTACTTATATCAATTCGTTGCTTAATATTTCTTTTTTGGTTCTTATCCCGAGGTTTAGAATACTTTTATTATTATGCTTCTTAACTAAAATTAAGAGGTTTAGTATATTTTTTTTCTTACTCATCACTGGAAGATTTAGAATACTTCAATTTTTCCTTTCACCTTTTTTATCTTTTCTTTATTTTTCTAATTCTTATTCAAGATTCAAAGATTTAGAAGTTCTTTTTCTTACCGAGAATTAGAGGTTTAAAATAATTTATTTTATTTCTTTGTTCTTACTCATAGAGAATTAATATACTTCTTTTTTTTATTTTTTTATTTTTCTGATTCTTAATCAAAATTCAGAGGTTCAGAATACTTCTATTAATCTGTCGTGTAATATTCTCCCGTGAACGTCTTTATTGAGCTATTTATATCGATTTATTTAAGATGTTAAGAATACTTCTATTTTTTAATTTATTTTGTTCTTACTCACGAGGTTTAGAATACTTTTATTCCTTTTTTACTTTTTTTATCTTTTATTTTATTTTTCTAACTAGTTACAAACCCGTGTCTTGGCACTGGATACAATCAATTAAAAATACATATAAGATTATCTTTAAAAACACATATAAATGTTTACTAATTTATTGATAAAAACCAAATAAAAAACTCAAAAATGTATATGCTACAAATTTATATGTTAACGGTTTCAAAAATATTGAATTATAAATGTGAAATACCATATAAATAAAGAAATTAAAACTTTTCAATTGTTGAGATAAATTTTGTAGGTACTAAATAAACCTCAAAGATATATATATATGATCTGCAAACTCAAAAATATGTATAAAATAATAACAACATAATGAAATAATAATATATAAAAATAGTAGTACATAAAAAAATATTAAAATTATATTAATAGTGTGGTCAAATATCAAATAAGAAAAGCATAATAAATAAGATGCTAAAATATAATAATTGATTTTTTTGAAGTACAAATAAACACATGGAGAAAGAAAAAAATTGATGGAGAAAAATATAAAATGGAGAACTTACCCATAAATAAATGGAATGCACAACTTCACATGGAGAATAATTTGGGATGATGAATGTAGAACGAAAGACTCAGTATAATTTTTGGAAGACGTATTTAAATGTGATTAGGAACAAACTTTATAACTACTTTTCTTTTTATTTGGGATTCTAGATATGAATTTTTTTTTGAATTTGAATGTTTTATCGGCTTACTAATGTAAATTTAAAATTTGATTACATATACGAATCTCTGAATTAGATTTAACATTTGATAATTCAAATATTTCTTATTCTCAGATTTTGAGATTTCTATGATAATTCTAATTTAAGGAGTCTTAAAATTTTAAATAAATATTGAATAATAAAATATTATTTATTTACATAATATAATATATTTAATGAGATTTCTATCTAATCGATTTTGAGATTTATATGATAACAAAATTTGATATTTCGAGTTTTAAATTTTAGATAAACTCAATAAACAAAAGTTGTAGATAAACATTAAATATTTTAAAATTATTTATTTAGATAATATAATAAAATTCATTACGACTATCCACGTCAGCGTTCTGAATTATATATATATAGATTCCTACCAAGCATTTTTCTTTTATTTTTTGGTTCTTACCTGGATTTAGAGATTTAGAATACTTATATTCACTTTCATTTTTCTTTTACATTAGGGCTTTAAAATCTTTTCATTATTTTTCTAGTTCTCAGAGATTTAGAATACTCTCAGTTTATTTTTCTGGTTCTAACCTATATTCATGGACTTTTTCTTTAGTTTTCTAGTTGGGATAATTACAATTTTGGTCATCCAACTATACCACTTATTGTAAACTGGTCTCCCACTTTTCAATTTTATTGGTCTCCCACTTTTCAATTTTACAGTTTTGGTCACTGAACTATCACTTCGTTTACAATTTTGGTCATGCCGTCAGCCATGCCGTTAACTGAATACGGAATATTCCTATTAGTTAGTCATGTGCATATGGGATAATTATAATTTTGGTCATCCAACTATACAACTTATTGTAAAATGGTCCCCCACTTTTCAATTTTACAGTTTTGGTCACTGAACTACAACTTCGTTTACAATTTTGGTCCTGCCGTCAGCCATGTGGGGGAATATCCCGTCTTCAGTTAACGGTGCCGGTTGACGGCATGACCAAAATTGTAAACGAAGTGGTAGTTCAGTGACCAAAACTGTAAAATTGAGAAGTGGGGGACCAGTTTACAATAAATTGTATAGTTTGATGACCAAAATTGTAATTATCCCTTTTCTAGTTTTTACCAAAAATTTAGAGATTTAGAATACTTTTATTAATTTGTTGTGTAATCTTCTCTCTGTCACTGAAATTTTTTTTGGTTGAACTAGAGCACTATCCGTTTATCAAAATTAGGATTGTTGGTTTGCTTAAAATAATCACTTGTACAAAATATAGAAGTAGCAGAAGCGCAAATTTAGAAGTATGTGAAGTAAATAAGTATACGACAATTTATACAATTTAGGTAGAATATCTAAGGCCTCGTTTACTTTTCATGACATGTTTTGGGAGGTAATGTTTTCAGGGGTTAGTGTAGTTAAACTAACCCCCAATAACTTCTGTTTACTTCGATTAATTCTTTTCCCATTTCCCCCACCGGAGTTTACTTCAAAAGATGGGTTAATGAATGATAATCCTGGAATTACGAAAATGCCCTCCATATTTCTGTTTTGAATTGGACCCATTTTCTGAAGCCGAGAACATACGCAGCCCCATTTCAGTTTTGTCTAGGGATTTTTGCATTGCAGTGGAGGGGAGAAAACTGAAGCTGGAGAACGCAATCTCCCACGGCTCATCGACGTAATTAATTTGGAAGGTATCACATTGTTACCTCTTTTATCGCTGCGGAATGTCGGGGAAAGTAATTTTTTCTTGATTCCCAATTATTGTTTGCAGATTGTAACAATTTAGGTGCGAATTGTTTCCCTCATTCAAAATCATGGTGCGTCAATGAAGGAATGACTATGTCACTCCATTGTATTTAGTTAGTGAATGTAAGGTCGTAAGTGCTGAGTGCGGATTGCTTTTTAATATACTTCAGTAGTACGTGTGCATCAATATAGAAGAGACCAAATGACCATTAATAAACACAACATAATGAAACATAGGAGCATCTGTATGCAGGCAGTTAATAAAGTTCATCATTAAACTGCCCCACCACACAAGGACCTCCTGTTAATGCATTATACCATCACTTCTGCTACCATCAACAAACCAAAACACTGTACCACACCAACTAAGCCATAATTACAACACACAGTCCGAAAAGCCTAATTCAAGCCATACAGATTATGCATTAGCGGTTCACAAAAATCCGGCACCAAGAGCAGAATGCAATGATTTATCGAAAATGAAGATACAAAGCACCTGAGTCAAAAACCTTGCATCTAATCTTAGCAAAATGAAGGGAGTACATTCGAGCCATAGCTGTCCAAAAACCCAAATATTTCTCACAAACAAGTACAGTTATTGAAGCTCACCATCTAACATCAATACACAAGAAGCTAATAATGGTCCACATCAAAATATTCCACCGTATGTGGCCCTGTACGTTTTACTTCACTAAAATTAGTACATAAAGCCATCAGAATTCCTAACATTAAATACATCAGTACCATAGCATGTAGGGAATTATGCGACTGCAACAAGTTCTACATAAAACCAATATTACCACATACAACGTAGACATTTCTGCTTCCCAAAAAACCAGTCGCCCACCACGGGTTGTTGTCACTGTACCATTAATCAATTTTATAGACAAACAGACCCCAAAATTGGGCAATTAATCATAGCTAATCAGAGGCAGCATCCCCAAACCAAAGCTGTCCAAATTTCCAAACTATTTTCCATGATCAAGTTAATTTATTGTAACTTACCATCAATGACCATTTGCACCATAACTTTGCGTGCGTTTGTATCCATCCCGAAGAACATATTCAGCTGAATTGGGTTGTTAACCAACATGTTGCAAACCTTGATATGATCGTGGATGTTAATATACATTGGCAAATCTCCTATCGCTTGGTAGATCTCCTCTTGCCTCTTCATGGTGTCCTTTGCCGCACCATGCCTAGAAGCCACTTCACGTAGGGACGAAGTTGATTCGTTACAAAAGTTTGAAATTGCGTCAGCTATCACCTCACCACTTTTCTCCGCTCTTTTACGCTTCTTCTTGTCTGACCCAGTACTCCCGGCAATAGGTTGTGATGTTGTCAACTTCGACTGCGTAACTTCTTGTTCAGGTGGGTTAACTGGATTAGTAGGTTGGGTTGGTGCAGTGTTGTTATCGTCAGCGTCGACAGTTAGATCAACTGGAGTAGAGTCAGCGGCAGCAGCCCAGTCCATGGCGGTATGCCCCGTCGCCCTATCTTTCCCAAAAATTTCAACCCAAGAATCGTACAAGGGGAAAGATTTGCCACGGATGCACGAGTGATGGGGAAATTGCTGCATATTAAAAAATACAGAACGAGTAAAACAACATCAATGCTATTTATATACAGAACCCTTCGATTGGGGAGTTATCTAAGATTTGAAACACAATTACAAAATCTATCAACTGAATACCTGGAGATAACTATACCATTCTAATGGCTCAGCCTCGACTGTGCACGTGCTACAGTTCCAGTTCAAACCACTAAAGCTTAGAGCATTTGCGATTTGGTGGTATGTCTTCTTCCACGAACAACACTTGGACGATATGTAAGGATCAGCTTTCAAGTCGGTCTTCGACATGTACTCTCTCATTCTACTCTCAAGATGCGGTAGAAAGCCACTCCTGTATCCATTCGGCGCCTTCCACCCACTGGCAATTATGTCCTTGAACGCCAACACTAGATTATGTTCTTCCTGTATAGTCCAACCACATCGGCCTTTCACCTTGGATGTACCCGTGCCCTCCATCAGCGTGCCGCACCAGATCTGTCATATGCAAGAACACGGTTACGTCAAGACATCATGAAGAAGTAGAACACAAAATTGGGAAAACATTAAATACATATTGGGAAAAAAAAAACAGAGTGGTGCATAACAATAAAGCAAACTCTCCAAAGCAAACAATTGCATTAGAAAATAAAATATGCGAAAATTGAAATCATTACAGCCCATAAATAATAGTAGCAAGTACAAAGTTGAATTCATAAACATAAACATTTTTACATCCCAAATGAATCACAGGTGGTTAATTCAGTTCAGATTCACTAAATTAAAGTCGTCCGCGATACTCATTGAACATTTGTTGCGCTAGATTGTCCCTCCAATCATTCCATGCTTGTGTGGACTGAATGTGTTCTACGTATTCATCGTAAGTGTCATCGGCTATCTGCTCCTCAGGTATCTTGGCTTCTAGAGGATCAATCGGCATCTCCAAATGAATGAAGTTGTGTAAAAGGCAACAAGCAATAATAATTTTGTTCTGGATGTCAATTAGATAGAACGCTGGACTTTCGGAGTACCGCCCAACAAAGCTTCAAAACGCCGAACGCCCTCTCAATTACATTTCTCGCTTTTGCATGCTTTTAGTTAAATACTTCTTTGTAATTCTGAGGCCTTCTTGTCCCTATACCCCATTCCTGTAGATGGTACCTCACTCCTCTGTAAGGGGCTAAGAAACCCTCGCCATTAGTGTAACCGGCATCACAAAGATAGTAATTTCCTAAAAAAGGAAGCTAATCAAGACTCTCATACATAAAGAGACCTTCAATACGGCTGAAACTATAGAAAAAAGGTTCAATTAACTAAAAATTCAGGTTACACTATCACTAACCTCTAGGAACCTTCTGCCCGTTAGGCCTAAATATTACATCTCTCAGCACTCGCCTGTCCGCCGCTGAGCCATCCCATCCAGTCAAAACATAAATGAAGTTTAAATTTCGGTCACACACGGCTAATGTGTTGACAGCAACTATACCCTTCAGGCTACGGTAACGTGCTTGGTGAGCCATCGGTACTCTAACTAGGACATAGGTTCCGTCTAAAGCACCTAAGCATCCCTAACATAGTCATACGAGGAAAATATTATTTACAACAGCGAAGCTGCATATTTTATGAACCTAAAGAAATAAAAGGTAAATGTAACTCACTTTGAACCATTTCCACCGCTCATCCTCGCAGTTAGCTTCTATAGGTACAGGTTCAACCACAAAAATTTCATAACACCTAAGAATAGCGTTTAACACACTATGGAAGTACCGACTAACCGTCCTACTAGACCGCAGAAAAGCCAATTTCACGACACGATTTTTATGATGATGTGAAATAACACTAAGGAACAAGGCAACCTGCTCCATAACTAAAACCCCCCTTGTAGCATGTAACCCACCCCGTTGTTCTAACACTACGCAAAGCTTAGCAAAGGCAGCACGTCCTAACCGTAGTTGTTAAACGCAGTCTGTTTCACTAAATTTAATAAGACTATGAAGATGGGAAATATGGGAAGGCATCCTAGCCAAGAGATTGTAGTGGCGAGCGCAACACCGGGCAGATTCATCGTCCAATATACCAATTTGTAGCACCAATACACCATCATCAATACTTTGATCACTTGAAATTGAATCATCTCCAAAGCAATGAATGCCTCCATATCATCATTCAAATTATCCATTCTACAAGGGTAAACAATGTACAGATATATTGTAACTATCATTCCTGACTACAACAACAGAACAAGTATTAAGCCACAGAATACACAGCTTCAATTAATACATTTTGCAACCCATATGCCCAACTGATGCATCTACCTCGATTCAGAGTAAAGACGAACACATTTTCAAGGAAACCAATTATGTTAGAACATAGCAGCGAATTCATCAATCCTGACTTCATAATAACCTATATTTCTATACCAAACAGCGGAATATGGTATTCCAAAACATGCGAGGCAGATGCACAAACTTGCCAACTGTAGTGCAAACCCTAACCCCAAACAAATGAATGACTGAAACTCCAACATGGCCATTAATTATTAAAATTGGTAGACTGAAATTGGGTTACCAAGCTCCAAAACATACCTACTTGTGTGTTATCAATTCCGGTAGTCCACCCCCCCCAACAAGTGTTTCTGCCACAAATTACAAATTAGCAAACAAGCTTACGTGGAAAAGGACGCGAATTCACCACATGAAATTTCCATACCCTGACCTTCAATTGTTGTCCGTGTCGCTCTCGCACAGTAGTACAACACAGTGGAAGAAGGAGACAAAGCAAACCTAATTTTCAATGTCGCGGGCAAAGGGGAAAAGAGAAGACTGATTTTCGAATTTTCAATGGCAATTTGTTGTAAATAAGTCTAAAGAGCAGGGGCTATTTCACATCAACAACGCGGTGATAATCCATGTGAAATAAAACACGCCTTCCAGGCGTGTTTGGAGGAAGAGGCATTAACCCGCATAAAACTCGGCCCCACACGGTAATCATAGGTTCAGGCCCATTCAAAGTAAACAAGGGATAACATATGTTGAAGGAGGCTATCCCCTTGTTACAAGGAAAGTAAACGAGGCCT
>JBBMKE010417559.1:0-22284 GCA_037834125.1 Lippia alba | reverse complement strand
CACATAAGGGAATGAGGTTATAAACGCCTTCTTGAAACCCTCTCTTCTTCTAGGCCCCAAAACCCGGGCTGTTACAATTTTACATCACCAAAACTGTAAAAGATTGAAAGAATACAGCCAAGACAAATTAACTGAAATTTACATATATGATACCCAGTTTTGAGATTCAAGGCAAGAACATGAGATTTACATCAAAAGTTTGTAATCTTTCACGAGCAACAACTGTCGCCACGAACCCCTGTTTCAACTAGAAGCAACAACTGTCGCCACGAACCCCTGTTCTCAACTAGGAGCAACAACTGTCACCACGTTTCGACTCGCTAAGCTGTCTTTGCTTCAGAATTTGGTTCTTCACAGGCATCGATCCTTTCTCCAGCAAACTAGGTACAGACAGTATCTGTAATGAAGCATATGCCCTTTAGTCAACACAATTGTTTACTATATTAGAGTCACTGAATATAGAAAGGGTTCGAAATTAAGGGGATCAAATTCATCATGAGAATTTGATCTCCAACAAGTAGAAGAGAGATTGGATTTCGTGCGAGCTTTTTACCGTTGTTTACTAGTAATATTACAAAAACATCTTGATTATAAATTACATATACCTGCCTTGTAATTTACCTCCACCTTACAATAACCCCCCTGAAGAAATCACTGGAGGGATATCAATCATGCAATTATTTAAATTTGAATGAGCTTACAAACTGCATATTGCATTTTATATTTTATAAAACTAACTACAAAATTAACACCATCACAAGAAAAAAAAATTAAAACTTTAAAGAAAGAATACCTTCATTGTAAGCTCTCTAAAACATTGATTTACATTAGCATGAGTCTTAGCACTACACTCCAGAAATAAACACTTGTGCTCTTGTGCGAGGGCCAGTCCCTCCTCTGTGCTAACAGCCCTTTCACTATCCTGTGCGCGAGGAAGTATATCGCTATTCAAGTATTATAATATATTGAACCAAAAGAACATATATATACACATATGAAAGTTACCCTATCAACTTTGTTGCCAACTAGTATCTTGATACAATCAGGATTAGTGCAGTATCGATCTAGCTCTTTCGCCCACAGCTTGGATAGATTCGTAAAAGTCTCTCGCCTCGTTACATCATAAACTGGAAAATTTGTTCATATGAGAAGCATGAGTTATACGTCATAATACAAAAAGATTTAAAAATAAAAAATAAAACACTCCAATCTGATGCTCAAATATGAAGCAGAATATTTACTTATTAGGTATGAACTGCTTAAGTAAACTCTCTCTCCTAACCTCTTTGTGAAGTTTGAGAAATTACAAGAACTTTCTCTATCAAAAAAGTGACATTTCATCTAAACCGACAAATGGATGAATTTTGATGAAAGCATCTCCAATTTTTACAAATACCTTACTTTCCCCATCAATATTCAATTTCAAATTCATGATTATAATCGGATGTGCTAACCAAAACTCGACTATGTCAATGAAAACTTTTGCGATTTCTCAAAAGTAAGGCTATGTTTGTGTTGTTAGACCAAACCTCAGGGTACGTCCGGGTAATTATCCCTATGAACAAACTACATAGCAAGAAAAATATGATAAGGCCCATAAGGGAATCCACATGAAGAGTGCTAGAAAAAAAATCCATACATACCAAGGATGATTCCATGTGCTCCTCTGTAATACGAACTAGTCAATGCTCCGAACCTTTCCTGCCCGCCTGCAAACGAAAATATATACTAAATCTAACAGTCACCAATAAACTCCAGCTGAATAAGTACTTTTTCAATGTACACCAAGTGTGAAAAGAGCCAACCAACCGAGACAACGAGAAAATAAATTCGAAACTATTGTCTGATCATTCTTCTCTCGCACTCTGAAAAAAGGCCCGGAATAAGAACATTAATCCGAATATCCCAGTTACCTGTATCCCAGATCGTTAGTTTCAGTCTTTTTCCAGCAGTAGTTAGCAGCTTAATCTTAAAGTCCACTCCTGAACATATCCAGATTATCAAATATCAATCAAAACATCACTCAGTCCACACAAATTTAATCAAGAAAACACCAAAAAAACAGAGTATAAATCATCTCAACATCAATCAACCACCAATTAACATAACCACAAACAACAATTTCCCAACACAAACACATTCAAACTTCGATTTTCTTTTTCCTCAACACAATTTACGGATCAAACATCATACCCCGGATTCCCTTTTCATCAACAAAGGATTCAAGAATTAGGTATTCAAGAACAATGATACAACCACAAAATCAACATACCAATAGTTGGGGAAAGATCATGAAGAAACTGCTGACAATTGGAGAGGAAACTCAGCAAAAGACTGCTCTTTCCCACACCCGAGTCCCCAATCAACAAAACCTTGAAAGAATAATCATAATTCCCACCACCGCAGCCGATTTTCTTCGAAGCCATGATGAATTCAGCGCCTTTGACGTCAACCCATGAAAGTGTCGTGGAAATCAAGGAAGGAAAAACACCCAGAAATCAAAGGTTGGTGTGGGAGTTGGGTGAAAATGAGGTTTTTGTTTGAGGTTTATGGGAATGAAGAGCGGTAATGAGTACAAATGTCTCAGTGTCATTGAGACGGTTGTAACAATTGATTGTACACGCGCCGGCATAGGAAGAGATTGGTGTTGGAGCCCACAATGACGCTGCATGGATTGACTCCATTGCTATGAAAACATTGTTTGAATCCCAACGCGCCAACAAACAAACTCGAAAATGGATAGGGAAGGGGTATTGCTGTATTTGTCATTTGTTATATTCACTTTTAAAAGTATTATTTTTCATATCCTGCCATATTATGTCGGGTACTTATATCGGATATTGTATCTGATATTTTTTACATAGAAAATTTAAGAAAATTTGTGTCGTCATGTCCGTATGACCATATCTATTTAAGAAGAATTTTATATTGTCATATCCGAATTGTATTACTGTGTTTATACTCGTACATCAAAGATTATGTCATATTTTAGTTCGTAGAATTTTGAATTTGCGTCATTTTGATTTAGAAGAGATACTAATTTTTTAACGTGTGAAGTATAGTGTTTTTTATAATTTATAGTATAAATTATTTTGATTTGTAAATTTTCATTTAATATTTATATTTATAATATACCGTTATTTAAATTTTTTAATAATTTTAGCTAAAAAATAAAATACATGGTGCGTCTTTAATACATATACGTCAGCTATGTTTTAGCGAAAACAGCTAAAGAAGAACTTAAATGGTCGTAGTGTGACAAATGCAAATAGTAATTGACAGTTTTGTAAGGGAGTGTTTGCAAAACTCTAAAAATAAGCATAAAAATAAGCACTTATGTGATAAATGCTTATTTTTAGCAGTTTTGGAGTGTTTAGAACACTCACTTCGCTTATTTTAAGCAGAAATAAGTCAGAATCCAGAAGCAGCTTAGGGTATGCTTCTGGATTCTGTATGCTTCTGGATTCTGCTTATAGCTTATTCAATTGAGTATACATGCCTTAAATGGCATTCCCAAGGAGGAAAATTCTTGCATGCACCGGGTGTGGACCCCGTGCATGTAATTTTTTTGAATTTTTTTTCTATCTTTTAATCATTTTTTTGGAATAAACAAATGGTGGATGCATACACCGAAGTCCACACCCGGTGCATGCAAGAATTTCCCTTCCCAAGGACCATGTATCAGCTTACGGCAATCCTCAATCATAGGTCCTAACGGGTGAGTTGAGGTATCCGCCTGGTTAATCATATTGATCACCTTCAAAGAGTCCAGTTCCACCTCAATTCTTGGGAATCTCATCTCCCAAGCCATGTTCATAAATAATTATTAATATCATTTAGTGATGTCAATTAGCTATTCCTCATCATTTTAGTATAAATAGTTCATTATCTGATTCAAACTCTCAATAGAATATAAGATTAAAAATTAAATAATATTAAAAATATTTTTAAGAACTGCGATTCTTCATCTAAATGTTCTTTGTTTGGGATAATATCTAAAATTATATAATACTATGATAAAAGAATTAATTATAAAAATAACAATAGAGAATAAGATCAATTGAGTATACATAACTATTTATTTTAAAAAAAAATTAAGTGATAGAACAGAAATTAATATTGGAAGGTGAGGACAAAAATTAAAGAGAAGGATAAGAGACTAGGAAGAATAAGAGAAATAGAGAAGATTCTACTTTTTAAGTTCTTTCTATATGGTGTAAATATGCGAACGATTTGCTTAATCCATTACTTTGTTGTTGTTTTATCTCTTAAAGTTTCTACCACTCAATTGATTGAACGACTAATCTCCCGAAGTTTTTTAATCCATTACTTTGTTGTTGTTGTTTTATCTCTTTGAGTTTCTCTCACTCAATTGATAGAAGAACTAATCTCCCGAAATAGCTTAAGACACTTGTTGCGGGAACCTCCCCCAACGTAGTTTTTTGCATCTACAAGGTTCGTTGTTGCGGGGACCTCTCCCAATGTAATTTTTTTGACATCCACAAGTTCGAACCCGATGCCTTACTTAAGTAAACTCAACCCCTATCCACTTGAGTCAACTGCCCGTTGGTCTTAATCCATTACTAGATTAGATACGTTATGGGTCCAAAGGGTATAATTTTTATAAAATAAAATTATTTTTTAGGGTAATTGAATTTAAAGATAGAGCTACACTATTATGTTTATTGGATGACGAGTTTATTGATTTTGAATGAACGAGCTTGATTCAATTTTAGAATACTAAATTAAAACCTATAATGCATGCACATAGACATAAAATAACATAAATACATATGATATATATATATATGTATATATATATTAATTTCTTACCTGGAAAGTGGTGGATACGATAGATATTCAATACGATAAAGTAATATTATTAAAACTATCGGTATATTGGTGACTAAAAGTAAGAATTAGGGTTTCCTTTTTAAGCGGAATTTTATCAACTATTGTGGGGTAGGGTTAAATTAAAACTACATTATTCGTTCCTGAATTTTCAAACTTTGTCATGACAAGGAATTTGTTTATTTGCCCCATGAAGGATTATGTGTTTGCCCGCGAAAATAAAAGATATCTGCTATATTGCACGGATACGGACACGACAGACACTAATACGCAAATACAGATTTTTTTGTGAATTTCCCACGTGAGAAGTGTCGGACACGGTGTCGGACACTCGTGTCCGACACGACACGACATGACACGGCAAAATGATATTTTTAGAAGTGTCGGTGCATTAGAGTTTCCGTTCGATTATGACTATTATGATTTATAAGAACGGTTCAAATAAGTTCTTATCTAATATTTAGGATTCGTAGGGTGTTTACACTAAGCTGAGCTCTCTCGCTCTTTTGAATCTAGTTGTACATTACGTCTTAAAAATAATAAAAATATATTAGGTAATATCAACTTTTATAATAATATGAGAAATTTATTCCAGTATGGAAGTTTATCTACTTTTTTCATACTTAAAATTCAAACTTAAAACCCCACTCAATCAATCATAAAATTGAACTGTCAAACTACATTACATTTATGATCGTTATAGTACAATTTATTTAATTTGTGATTTTTTACTTTTCTGTTGTGCGAAAAAAACAAGAACTGGATTAAGATGTGAAAATGATAGAATCGATAATTTGTCGATAAGAATATATAATTATCATATAAAAATGAACTGTATTCTAAAAGAAAACGAAATTAATAGATATATGTTTTTATTAAAAAGTATGTTAAAAGATTTAAAAAAGTACAGCTCATAAAAAAAATTATAAATTTATAAGGCCTTGTCCAAAATCATTGAAGAGGAGGATGTTTATTTGCTTGTTTTTTTTCTTCGTAAAAGACATCAGTATAGTCGTACACCGCGTACGACTCAACAAAATTATGATGACATCGAAAACTACTGACGGTTATTTAAAGAAGTAAAAATAATAATTAAATAGTGTAATTTAACGATATTATACTAAATTAATCAAAAGTTTTGTCTTTGGATTCCTAATTATAAAATTTTTATTGATAGGAAAAATTTTACATTTTAATAATTTGATCCGACTCGATCCATTTAAATAAACTATTAAAAAACACAAAAAAAGGTAAGACTTGATATATCCCAAATTCTAAATATATATAATAACATAAGTCACTTGAAGAAAAACTCAGTAATGCAAAATAATACAGTAATATTAAGGGTAAATTACGGCAACCCCCTGTCTTTTGGCACGTTTTGCACTTTCCCCCTTAATCTTTGATTTTGCGCGACTTTCCCCCTCACCTTTGTAAAACGTATCATTGTCCCCCTTTTGGACGGAATCTTGGGGAATATTCTGTTAAACTTTTCCAATAAAATTTCGGCGTGATTTCTAAGGATAAATCTATTCAAATCAGATGTTAAATGTATTAATATTATACATCAAATTAAAGATCTCGACACAAGGAACACAATGGTGGCTTTGAAACCAAAATCCGACAACCGGAGAAAGAAGAATTCCCGGTCAAAGATGGTGCACAGATGACAAAGCTTTGTAAGCGAATTCTGGCGGCTTCCGACGATCAATAGAAACGAATGGAGTATGGGTTTTGTTTGTCTTGGAGAGAAAAACACGATGGTGGTGGTCCTGACTCTTGAATCATCGTGATGGAGGAGAAATCGACGGTCAAAATTCATCTTGTATTGGTACGAATGGAATATTCCGTGAATATTCCGCCGGAATCGTGCAAAAGGAGTAACGTGCAAAAATTTTGAAAAGTGAGGGGAGAAATCGCGCAAAATCAAAGGTTAAGGGGGAAAGTGCAAAATATGCTAAAAGACAGGGGGTTGTCGTAATTTATCCTAATATTCAATTTTGTATTACTAACAATCAAGACACAACCAGCTAATCAACTCAATTAGCTAGTTGATGGCAGTTATGCATCGATTACTAAATTACAATAAACTCCCTTGTAAAGATTGTTAAATTACAGCAACACCCCTTCTACTCTACGAAGGACTATTCATAGACCTAACGTGTACATATTTTGGGAAAATGTCCCAAGCACCCCTTTGTGATATTAGAAGTTTTCAAATAACCCCCCCCCCCCGAAAGAAAAAAATTCTCTAAGACACTCCTCTTGTAATTTTTAAATCAGCATGTTTGCCCCTTTAATGAAAAGCGTGTTGCACACGCGCGAAATCTGAGAGTGTTATAATTTAAAGCACATGAATTGACTAAATTGCCCTTATTATGTTTTAGTATGAATTTGTTCCTCTTTCTTCCTTTCTTCTTCAATTGGCCACCATTAATTTTTTGCATATTAAAGCTTTGTTTTGGAGGTTGGGGTTCTTCAATAGCGTCTTGCTCCACCAACCGCAGGACTGAGAACGCTCAATTCATTGATTTGAGGTACGGGAAAACACCTTACTGCAAATGCCCATCAAAGTGTGAGATTACAGTGGTTGAATCTCAAGAGAAATCTTCAAAAGGTCAACTTTATTATTGTTGCCCTAACAAGAACGCACAGTGCAAATTCTTTTGTTGGTGCAATCCGATTAGAGCTATTCTTGGTTCTCAAGGTTTCCCAGTTGAAATTGATGAGGGAAATGACCCATTTACCTATTCAAATGCCAAAGAAGAGTCTGAATGTGAGGATGCTACTGATGTGGTTTCGAGGATGTCAATTGTTGGTGGTTCCTCAAGGATTGAAGCTAAAGGGAGTTTCGTACACGTTTCCTGTGTATTTACTGCAGTTTTCTTCACAATGATGGTGATGTTTTGGATGAAATTGTAATGTTTATAAGTTTTTAGTGACAGAGGGTGTTAGTGCAATATCAGGAAATTTGTGTAATGTTTGGTGTTCATTGTAACAAAATATGTTAGATGAATGAATGAATGAATGATTCAGTTGTGTATGTTTCATAATTCTCATTCCATTTCATAGATTTGAAAAATGATGCATAAAATGCTTGAAAATTTGCCAAAAACATGTAAGAACTACATATCAAACAGAATTACACCATGAGAGAACCAAAGGGACTTGCATTTCACCAAAATACACCACATATCACCCAGAACCAAATAAAGAGATGTATAACATATCATCAAGAACCAAAAGGATATGCATTTCACCAAAATACACCATCACAGATGGTGTTTGCCAGTTATGTACAAATTTCACCAAAATACAAGTTTTGTACAAGTTTCTCCAAAATACCAAAACACACCACACACCATCAAATATGGTGTTTGTCATACTAATCTTGATTGACAAAAATCATAATTGAACATAACTGAACACCTAGCCTACATAACTACATATTTCATGTCCTTGAAGAAGTCTTGAGTCTTTTACCCTTCTGTTTACTGCTAACTGTAGGTGCTGCAATTGTTGTTGTTGAAGGTTGTGCATTCACAGGAGTTGTGGAGCTCTTACAAGTTGTGAATCTTCACACTAATAACATCCAAACAATTAGTATCATTACAGTATAAATTATAATGAATCAATAAAGTAACAATTAGTAAAGTATTTTTTACCACAGTTGAAGCAGTCCCTTGTTCTTCATTCTCAACAGCAGACTGTGCATCCTGTCAACAAAAACATAAACATCATAAATGTAACATTT
The DNA here is from genome assembly GCA_037834125.1 of Lippia alba. Lineage (NCBI taxonomy): Eukaryota > Viridiplantae > Streptophyta > Magnoliopsida > Lamiales > Verbenaceae > Lippia > Lippia alba. Next base: position 13,679 of record JBBMKE010417559.1, on the reverse strand, counting down.
TATAAACAAATCATCCAGCATTGCATCAGGTATGTTTTCCTCCGTTTCACTATCACTTGAGCTGTAAGAAGAGGGTTGTTGGTTGTCTTGGAAGTCACTGTCTGAGCTATCATCAAATTCAAATCTGCTGGACTCACTAAACACATCTGCATCTTTATCTTTATTGCTACTAACACCCTTTCCTTTCCTAACTGGCCTCTTGGATGTTTTCTGTTGGATGTGTGTTATTGGATGTGCCTCTGCAGTGTTCTTTTTTTTTTTTTGTTCACTTTCAAATTCCTGGTCATAAGCATTGTTTTCCTCTTTTGAAGCAATTTTGATCTCTGTGATAGTTGCAATTCTGATCTCTGTGATGGCCCATCTTCATTAACAATTGGAGGCATGCCACCACAACTAAACCTAGAAAACTCCCCTGTCTCAAACTCCTCCTCAATGAAATCTGCACCAGCAAGACCACATTCAATGTTGTGGTCTATGAATTCTTCCTCAGGAGCACTACATCCTTCTTCATTGATCTCTGTGTATTCCTTATCTGGAGCACCACTCTCTACTTCATTGTGATTGTTTGTGCAGTCCTTGTCTTGATCACCACCACCCTCTTGTTCCTTGTTGGTCTTTGTGCATGCACCTTCACCAACAAGTGCTTTCCAAAGTCTGTTTAAATTTGTTGAAGACTTTTCCACCTCTGAATTGTTGCCATTGAAGTCAATACAGTTGAGGATGTCATCTATACATTTGTCCTTTTCAAGCTGCACATTGGACTGTGAATCTTTACCAAGCACATCTCCTTGACTGTTGAAAGAGAACCAGCTAATGTCAATAACTTATGTATAAATAATAAGAGGTTTATCAACCACTCTTATCCCCCAATCTTCAAACCGATAGTGCATTAGCTTCTTCAATCCACCCTCCAGTGAATGGCCTGTAATTTGCCATTAGAAGTGCACTAAGCATTTTGCACTGCCCCCTTCTTCATACATGTCATACAATGTAGATAGATTTAAGTCCTCCACCTTAACTCCTGACTTCTTCAATATTCTGCCTCCAACATAATGCACAGTTGGAGTGTACTCCAACTTGCCCCTAATCCACATGTGAATTTCAACCATCTACAGTAATATCAAAAGAAAAAAACATAAGACATAATAATATATTTCAAGAAAACAGCAACACAATGTAAAAACCTACCAAGATCACATATGGACCACATGTTTAGTCTGATAAAAAATAAGAAAAAGACAACCCCATGTCTCACAATAAAGAGACAACAAACATTAAAAACACCAAACCCTCTTAACATGTATGTAGGGACCAAAGTGCACCCATGGAACCTATGTTTCCCCTATGGATCTCAATTAGTCCAAAATTCCCCCATGGAAGCTCAATAATCGGAAGAAATTAAAAGTTTCACACACAATTTCCACGATAATAGGTCACAAATTGAAAATAACAACACTCATAGTCAACTTGTTAGCACTTAAAGGAAACAAAATAAAAAACCATCAAAATCCTTTACATACCATGACGAATCAACCCTAACGAGGTGCTTCAAAGCTTCTTTTGTTGTTGCTGTAGTAGGAATCCAAACCCTAAAGGCCAATGTCTCGCATTTCACCAGCAACCCGCAAGGGAAGGGTTTGTGTTTGAGAGGGAAATATCAAAAATTTCACTTAAGGTTTCCTCTTGTTCATCAGATAATTAAGGGCAATATATGAATGGGTATTATCGTCTTTTTACAGCTAAAATCATTTCAAAACTGACGCGGGAGGCAGTGAGCTTTTTTTTTTTTTAAAACATGAGCTGGTTCATTGGGAATTGTTCTCTTTCAGGGGGATCTTTTGCGAATTTTCAAAATCACAGGGGGATAAAATGTGATTAACTCATTAAATTCCCTTAAAATAATTAAATTAAGGTTTATCGATAATTCTTTAATGTGTTACATATTATGTGATTCTATTAAGAACTTAATTCATGATATTACTTCCTAATGATGATAGGATCATAATGTGACCAATAAATACTTAATTATTTAAAGATCTCATAAATTCTAATTAATTAATTTCCCTTAAACGGTTAAATTAGGAATTACCAGATAAAATTAGGAATTACCGAATATCCCTAACCTATTATTCTTCTATGTGTGAACACTATGTACCTTATGTGCTTATGTGATTAGAATCATAAGAACCTAGTCCTAAGCCTATAGTAGTTATTACTTTCAGGCAAAATTAGGACCGAGCAGTGGAATCCACGTACCTATTTCTGACTACCGGTATAGGTGAGGGTTAAAATATTTTCAGCTGGAATCATGCCTATACATATGTATCTATATATAAAATTATTTTCAAAGCCTATCCAGTATTCATGATTTATTATCCTATATACATAATATCATACTACAATATCCCTCTTTATGAGGAAAATACCTTAATGTCGGAATCAGGATCTTATGTGGGCATTATATACTCTAGTCCTATTAATACTAAGAACTGATTCCCAACCAAGCAAGCAAAATATTTCATCATTATCATTATTATGGGCCCGGCTATAGCCGTATCAACTAATGACCCGGAAGGTATCGGGCCGAGGGTTGTTAGTGTGCAGACCCCCACTTACACTCTTGGAAGTGGTTTAACTGGAGGTTAGTTATTCTACGCCAAGTTATAAGGGAATACTACTTCCCGCTTCGTGTTATTGGCACTAGGGGTAGCTCCCCACGGCACTGAAGTAAGGAGTTATTATCATCTTGATTATTAAAGTATCGGAGCCTTGATCAGCTCGATACTGTTTTACCAAATATTTTAAGGAGTTTGGGTGATGAGGCCTAGCTTGCGGGCATTCAAGTTATTATTACAAACGGTTCATATTTCTATAAATATTTCATATTACTCCTATCCCTATTTTAACAATTATTATTATGAACCGTTTCATATTTGCTATATCCTATTGCTACTATTTTAGATCAAGATCTTCTTGATCCTATATATATATACATATATCTATACGTATATCTATAAATTACCATATCCCTTCACTTAGTCACTTTGACTATCTCCTCGCCTGTTTTAAAATGCATGATTTCAGGAATTCAAGGGAATGACAGCTAGAGGTATCTTGAAGCACTAAGGAGACATGTCTAGTAGGTCAGAACTAATTCTAAGGTCACTTAGTTCTGATTATGTTCTATATCCTAAATCAGTTATTCTCATATTTTACATCTCACCATGTTACACTCCCATTTCATGTCAGTTACTTCCATCAATAATAATAACACTTGCTGTCTGTGTACACTAGCACCTTTGTTGTTGCAAAGCTTTAAACTTCCCTAACTTCCGCTGCACTATACCTTGCACTTTATTTCTAGTACTGTCCTGTCCGTTCACCATAGTATTTCTCGGGGTGAAGGATTCATCCTTTACTTGGGAAGTATTACGGTTGTAGTGCTAGGGGAGGCGCTACAAAAGGCATTCAACCAAGTTCTCAAAATCAACAAACATGCATCAAACCCTCACTATTCACTTATATGCCCAAAAACATATGAAATCCAATTATCAAGTTGAAATGTTCTGTTTGAAAGAAAGAGATGATCGTGGAGAGTTTAGAACTTACTTTGGATTGTGATTTGATGAAGAAATGAAGGAGATGTGGTCTTAGGAACATTCATCAAAGTTTGGAGTTTTGGGCTTCTTCTCTCTTGGACTTGGAAATGAAAATGTGAAGTATGGGGAAGAAAGAAGGGGGTTCACCTTTAAGTGGTGAACCGGTTTGATTCTTGGAGCGTTGGGTTCGGTTCAAGGTTTTCTAGGTTTAATTTGGTTCGGCTTGGAATGGTTTCAGGTTTAAATGGTCAAAATTCAATTAAATGAAATGTAATTAAATGCAAATAATTTCACATAAGTCACGTAAATTAATTTAAAATGCAAATAATAATTAAACCACACAAGTACCTGTCGGTTCTGAAACGCGGGATGTTACATGGGATATACATTCTAAAGCATTCCTAGCTAAGTTTTTCCCACTTAGTAAAACCACGAAGTACAGGAATGATATTCAAGGCTTCCGACAGTTGGATGGGGAATCCTTCAATGAGGTTTGGGAAAGATATAAGATGTAGCGCCCGGCGCATGACGCCACATCCTCCTCACCTAGATCCAGACCCGGTTATCAAATGGAAGTCCATACCCGAATCTGAATCAAGGCGAACGGGGACTCACTCACTTGCTAGGCTAGGCGGGACTAACCCTTAAACCAATCCATATGAGAATCAGAGTAAAATGACCATGAATGTGGAAGCAAACAAAATATATACATATACATCTTATACAATGAGCCACGGGCTCGATCAAATTTACAAAACAACACGACCTTCACAGCCTCAAACATGTATATGCGCCGCAGGCGTTCGATAAATGAAATAATGTAAATGCGAGTGTACAATTAACCTTAGACCTAAACTCAAATGCAAGACTCACATCGCGCCTAGCACTCCAAACCTACAAGAAACTGAAAACAAAGCCGGGTTCAGTCTATAGGAGACTGGTGGGTATAAAACAGGGCGTAGTAATATAATATCGCGATATTTAAACACCCACACATGCAAGCTATAATCCCGTTCGAGGTTTTGTAAATATTTCCCAAGTGGGTGAAAATAAATAAAAACAACGATGGGGATTACAACCATCAATTCATTTAATAATTCATTCATACATGCGATCTTTACGTGAGCCCGGCGAGTGGGTGCTCCCGAACACCTTGTGTATGCATTAATCAATTCATTCATCCATTCTTTAACGATCACACAACATTCATTCATGCATTCATTCATTCATTCTTTCTTTCTTTCGTTAGTCCATTCATTCATTAGCACATACTCCATTCTCCGTTGGTGTTAGGTTAGCTAGACCCAGCCACCCATGCATTGACCAAAAGGGTTTCATGACTTCCCAGATGACACACAGCGGCTATTCCTCGCTAAAATTCCTAACGAGGCCTAGTTGCACCGTTATCCTTTTGGGACTAACACATAGGATCACCGTTGGCCCTATGCCTCCCGGATAGCCACATGTATTAAGCCCCTGGACCCCATTCTTTCATTGTGATCTCGCCAAAATGTTAGGTTGGAATTCATAAAGGAAAATGACTTAAACGATAAATCAATGACACTTTTGAAAAGACTCAATATATATAGATATTACCTTTGGCTTTAAACATGCACATTGGGATATATTGGGTCAGTTCATAGCTAGTAGAAGAGAAACCCCCTGCTACACCTTACCGAACCAACCAAGAAGACAAGAAGACAAGTCCTATAAATCTGACAGTCTCCGCCCTGGAGAAAACTGTACAAAGACAACACTACACGTTCATAAGACTCAACATAACCAAGCAAGATGCTCGACAATGCTATGATATGATAGGAGATGCATACAAGGTTGTAACAGCGTCATGGAGATGCATCAAGTTACCATTCAATCATTCTTTGAATCATTCACATTCATTCCAGTTTATATCTTTCATATATTCATTCAATTCAAGCCATACTTCAACAATAATGTTCATAACATATAATTCAACTTGAATATAAGTCATATGAATCACCAAGTTTGGAAATAACAAGCAATAAGGGTTCACATTAAAGCATTTAAACGTTTACACTTTCATTTCATGTTTATGCATTGAATTCATAACATAAAAGTCATAAAAACATCAATACATATCATATACTATCAATTAATCAAGCGTACAATGCATATAATTCACATATAGGTGCCAAGGATGTGAAAGGAACGTAAGGAAAGAGGTTTTGGCAAGGTTTAGCAAAAGCTGACAATTTTCGGAAACGCATAAACTGTAGGGAAAAGGGAATATCTCGAGTTGTACAATTTGAAATTGAGTTTTGTTTGTTGGATATGAAATTAGACACATATATCTTTCCAAAAATATATAGCACGAATCCTAGTTCAAAGCGAGGAGAAAATGGCGTAGGTCCGAAGTTGGATGAATGCAGATTTTCGGTGGAGTGGTGACACCAAAAAGAATTGATCATATCGCAAATGAGAAAAGATAATGAGGTGATTCAAATTGGAGAATGTTATATACTTAAAGAGGTTTATGTGGTTAAAATTTCAGCCAATTCTGAGCACGTTTGGGTGGGTCGCGGCCGTGACAAAATTACACTTGAAACGAGTCGTGGCCGCGACCTAAAAATAATTAACCTTCGACTTGGGGGTCGCGGCCGCGACCAAAAATGGTCACAAAAAATGGTCGCGGACGGAACACCAAAGGGACTCCGAGAACACCCAAAATCACATAATAACAACGATTAACTCATCAAAACAAATTTTGATCCACCAAATCACACAAAGTCACAATCATAGAAAATATATAAACACATATATAAATATCCATACAACATCACCATAACCAAACTTCTTGCAAAATTCATGGATTCCAAGTATGGGAACATTAAACTCATACAAAATCATGCTTCAAACTCAAAAGAATTCAAACCCCAACTTGATTAATATATAAACACAATCCCACATAATACCTTGGAGAGTGGAGGAAAAGATGAAGGAAGACGATGAAGCTTAGATTCTTTCTTGGAGTTTGAAGATATAATCTTGTCTCTTGCTTTCTTGAATTTGTAGGGGATGAATAAGAGGGAATGGTGGGAAAAGGGTTTCCTAGATGAAGAAGAAGAAATGAAAAGAAGAGTGAAGAGAAAGGGGGTTTTGATCGTAGGATAATGGGAGGGAAGAGGAAAAATTTGCACTTTGGTCCTTAAAAATTTTAAGTGGTTCATTTAGGGTCCCCATGGTTTGATAAGTTGGCAAAAGGGGTTAAATTCTAAAGTTCAAACGAGTCCAAGGATTTCATATAACTTCAAATAAGTGCATAATCGAAATGAAACATTTAATAGCAAGTATACATATTAAAATCAGGTTTAGCATCATAATCAATTAAACCATATACGTCACATAATAGCAATTAGATCATGAAATTAATAAGTTAAACAATCACGTAGAAAATAAATCACATAATCCTCATTCTAAACTCACTCTTAACGTCATATCAGTATGGCTGAAAAGTCGGGCGTTACAACCTCCCTCCCTTAAAGGAATCCATCCTTGGATTCACTACTCGTTCACGCAACCAGTGAGGGAACCCCACCCCAAAAACAACAATAAGAGCACCCCGTCTCTTGAACAATAAAGAGAGAACCCCATCTCTCAAGAACAAGGAGAGAACCCCGTCTCTCAAACAATAAGGAGAGAACCCCGTCTCTCAAACAACAAAGAGAGAACCCTGTCTCTCAAACAACAAGATAAGGAAGTCTCCAATACTCCCGAGCAACATAAAATAAACCAGAAAAACAAACAGGAAGGGGTAAAGTAATAATCAACAATCACAATTAGCACACAAGGAGCAAGTAATACATATCGAGTACACCACAGATAATTAAAATGAAAAGCAACGAATCAATAACCACCAAGTCATACAAGAACCAATGATAAACATCGACCACAACACATTCTAATTAAATTGAAGTTACATATATGCATATGCCATGGATATTTGATGTACCATTCACCGTAGCAAGAAGATTCAGAGTTGATCATTAGTTGTCCACTGATTGGTGTGACTGAATAGTTATCTCGATCCTTGACTTGTCTCTAATACCCATTTTGTGCATCCACTCATGAAGATAAAAGAACCTCGACTGATCATATTCTGAATTTCATTCTGATTCCCTCTCCCAGTTATGCTCTTTAGTCCCAATTTATGCATTCAGCCTTAACCCCAAATTGATTTGCCTTTCCGAAATGGTTCATATCCTATATCTCCGAAACTCGAGTCGATCCTTCTCTTCGACTTGGGTAAAGTTCTTGGAGTTCAAACCTTTTACCTTTACCTGCACTAATATCCGCCCTACTTACAACGACCTTTAATGTTCGATCCCCACTCATAGGATAGCCCCTACTCCGGTTTCCTTCTTCACGAATTCTTTTCAAATTGAGTGGTGACCATCCGTTTTTAAAGTTTGGCCAATACCTTTATAGAACTTTACTTTTCCCTCTTATGCTCTTGGAGCCACTAAACGTGTATTTGATTCTGGTCCACTCACTTCTCTAATCGACAGGAGACCTCCTTAACAGTTCATGTTCTTCCATTGTTGTTTCTTTCTGGTTCCTTTCTTCTCAAAGTCCTTCTAACTCATCATAGAAATAACTAGTAATGTAGTTAGGTCCCATTTTGGTTATATTATCCAAACCCTCTTTCATACTTAGTCAATATGACTTCCCTGGACAACATCGTGAGATAGGATTATCTGATTCAACTTTCCTTCCCTAGAATTAGCATACAAGTCCAGTAGAACCCTCAATTGATCCCAATTATCCATCATCCATTTCTTTGATTTTCCATTATCTCAAGCCAACCAGATCCTGGGCTCCTCCCTTACTTAGTCTAGTCAACTTCTAGGGACACTCATATAAATTCAGGTACCGATCTGGCTTTCTTTTCCAACTGACATAGGAACTCATCAGGAGCTTCTATTGTCCCTGATAAATGTGACTATAACTCCCTTGAACACAACCACGTCTCGCTCTCCCCCTTAAAATTTTTGCTTTCATCAGTTGGAACCTATCCCACTTTTTATCATTTAATCGAAAATCCTAATTTCCTAGAGTTGTCTTCCTTAGAATGAGTATGCCGCTAAAGAGAATGCAATAGGTGCATTATTTACGTCCCCTTATGAATTGATTGGTCAGAATAGGGGCCCACTTCCTTTACTTTCCAAATTCCTATGTTAATGCCCTTAGAGTCCGGATTTTCATTTTCTTTTCCTGATAAATTTTGGAACAACCTAAAGATAACCTGACCTCTTAATCTCTGAACCAGAATGCTCTCTTCCATCTCAACCCCACGACACAACTATTTTTACTCTTCAACTTGGTCAGACAAAACTTTAATTGAGTAGTAATCAGAGTGTCACACGAAGGTAATATCCTGACAAGTAGACACTAGAAAGATGCATGTTGGGTTAAGATGTTGAGTGCTTATACCGCATATTTCACATCAGCAATTACAACATCATCTCAGCAATATAACAATCATAAAGTTAAGGTACATAAATTAAAAGGTTAACTAATTCGTTGTGATATATGATGCACGTGCTATGAATGCATTGAACCTGTCACCGTAGCAATGATTTTAGCATGAGATCCCATCCATTTCTATTGATATTGCACACATAAGTTGAGGGTGGTTCTTCAAATGTTTTCTATTCCTTAGTATATCCTTCTTCGATCCTTTGTAGCAATTGGAGGTCTAGAAGGCCCCATGAAATGGCGCAACCCGCATTCCATGCTAAGTGTCTTCATAACTCAATCAACTAAGATCCCATGTTCCTATGCTCTTCTACTCGCCTCCCCGTGTCTTTCTACTCATGGTTTGTGTCCCACAGTGTATAATCTTCATAGGTCCTTTAAAATTTTGTAGAGAACGAAATTGAAAACTCATCACGGATCGGGCCTTCTCTTAACCGACCTTAGATGAGTGGAGATAACCTTTTCAAGGGAAAAGCCTTGAAGATCCCATGTCCATTTCGAAATCTTGCTCCATGCTAACCACCTATCTTCTAGCAATTGAGATTTGTTCTCAAGCTAGACCAAACTTTCACTCTACAACAAAAATTCAATTCGAGTATCGATGCATGTGGATTAACATTTGCTTTTGACACACATTTAGCACAATAAGACATAATACGGATGCAAATGCAGCATATAATTGGAAAATTTTGAGATTAGACATGTCATCACATAGAATTTTCATCAATTTGCATCTATCAATGCCAAGAATCAATGCAATGCACAAGTTGACAAGTTGTTCCTATGCCGCACGACCTAGACTGACTCGATCACGACACGAGAACTCCAGTTTTGCAACCTGGAGCTCTGATACCACTTAAGGATGTAGCGCCTGGTGCGTGACGCCACATCCCCGCACCTAGATCCAGACTAGGTCATGAAATGGAAGTCCATGCCCGAATCCGAATCAAGGTGAACGGGGACTCACTCACTCGCTAGGCTAGGCAGGACTAACCCTTAAATCAATCAATATGAAAATCAAAGTAAAAGACTATAAATGCGGAAGCAAACCAAAACATATATATACACATCTTATACAATGAGCCGTGGGCTCGATCAAAATTTCAACAACACGGCCTTCACAGCCTCAAATATGAATAGGCGCCGCATGCGTTTAACAATTGAGATAATGTAAATGCCAGTGTACATTTATCCTTAGACCTAAACTCAAATGAAAGACTCACATTCCGCCTAGCACTCCAAACCTGCAAGAAACTGAAAACAAAGCCGGGTTCAGTCTATAGGAGACTGGTGGGTATAAAACAGGGCATATTATAATAATATTGCATAATTTAAACACCCACACATGCAAGCTATAATTCCATTTGAGGTTTTAAAACATTTCCCAAGTGGGTGAAAACAAATAAAACAACGATCGAAATTACAACTATCGATTCATTTAATTAATCAATCATGCATGCGGTCTTTACATGAGCCCGGCAAGTGGGCGCTCCCGAACACCTTGTGTGTGCATTAATCCATTCATTAATTCATTCATTCTTTAACGAGAATGCAACAATCATTCATGCATTCATTCATTTATTCTTTCTTTCTTTCATTAGTCCATTCATTCATTAGCACATACTCCATTCTTCGGTGGTGGATAGCTTAGCCAGACCCAGTCACCCATGCATTGACCAAAAGGGTTTCATGACTCCCCAGATGGCACTCAGTGGCCTTTCCTAGCTAAAACTCCTAACGAGGCCTGGTTGCGCTGTCATTCCTTCTGGGATTAACACATAGGATCACCGTCAGCCCTTTGCCTCCCCGGATACCACATGTATTAAGCCCCTGGGCCCCATTCATTCATTGTGATCACTGATCTCGCCAAAACGTTAGGTGTAAATTCAATAAAAGAAAAGAGGCTTTAACGTTAAATCAATTACTCATTGGAAAGACTCGACATATACATATACATTACATTTGGCTTAAACATACACATTGGGATTTATCGGGTTAATTCATAGCTAGTAGAAGAGAAACCCACCTGTAGCACCTTACCGAACCAACCAAGAAGACAAGAAGACAAGAAAGTATCCTATGAACCCGACAAGTCTCCACCATGGAGAAAACTGTACAAAAGACAACACCGTGCATTCGTGACACTCAAGACTCCACATGAACCAAATATGACGCACGACAATGCATTAATATGATATGACATACATAAAAGATCAAATCAAAGACATGGAGATGCATTTAAGTACAATTTCAATCATTATTTCATTCTTTGAGACATTCGTCTTCATTCGAATTTATAACTTTCATATATCATTTCATATCAAGGAAAAATTCATTAATAACATGCATAACACCTAATTCAACTTTAATACAAGTCATAAAATCATAAAGATGAGAAATAACAAGCATTTAGGATTCACAATCCAAGTATCGAATCATTCATGCGCATAAAGGAGCAATGAAGGCATGTGGACTCATATCTTGCACATAACACGTCAAACGAATCCATAAATTTCAAAAAATTCATATAACACATCATATAACATGTTAGGATCATAATCGCGGTGGGAAATTATGAGAAAAATAGAAAGAAGTACAAGAAGAAGCTCCGAACGCGATCTTTGCCAAATCTGACAGTTTTCCCACAATGTGCAAGCCACGGTAAAATGAGATTATCTGAAGATTTAGAAGTCCAAAATGGGTTTTGTTTGTTGGAGATGAAAATAGACACATAGATTTTTCTAATAATGTGTGGCACGAATTGTGGTTCAAAGCGAGGTGAAAATGGCGTAGGTGCAAATTTGGACGAATGCAGTTTTCCGTCAGAGTGTCCACACAAAAAGTAAATGAGTATAACTCACAATCTAGAAAATATATTGAGATGAAATCAATTGGAGAATAAAGTAGACTCAAATAGGTTTCAGTGGTTAAAATTTCATGTCATTCCGAGCACAAACGAAGGTTGTACGGCCGCGCAAATATTGGCCTGAAAACCTGCGCGGCCGCGCTGGAATAAAATTCTGCAATCTCGAACTTCGCAAGCGGCTGTGCGACTTTGTAGTGTAAAATCCGCGCCGCGTGGATTCCCCTGCTCAAAAACGTAGTAGCAGCCTCAAACTTCACCAAGGCAACCAAAACTCCAAGAACTTATCAAGGGCAAGATTATGCATCAAGAATCACCCTAAAAGCATCCACAATTCATGCACAAACACAATCACAAGTCCAATCATGCATTGAAGATGAAATGCTCAAGTTTCCCCCCAAAACCTTCAACCCTCATTAATGGAAATTTAATGAATTCTCAAATACCATGACATATACCACCATACAAGTATAAATGAAGCTCAAGGGATCACATTCCACACAATAAACTCAAGAGAAACCAAGGCATATACATAAACACCAATCTTGGGTTCAAACCCTCATATAAGTCCATATATTCAAAACCAATGCAAACCTTGATCATGTCATGCATATAATAGCTTAAATGAAAGAGGGAGGGAATCCATGCAAGAATCTATACTCACATATGAAAGAAAACAAGAGATGGAAGTGGTTGCTCAAGGAAGAAGATGGTGAATAGTGCTCTTTTTCCCCTTTCTCTCTTGGTCACGTTTTGGCTGCTGATTTTGGAAGGTTTGGAGAGTTGAAATTAAAATGAATTAAGTTATGGCTGAAAGGGGTATAAGCGAGCGGCAAGTGGCCTCAAACCACATGTAATTTGGTTAAGTATTGAGGGTGTTATGGTCAATTTAGTGAGGAGGGGGCATTTAGGCGGGTAGGTTGATAGGTTTAGGTTCCGGGTGAGTTTCAGATGGTCGATCGAGGTCGGAAAAATACAACGAGCACATACAATCAATCAAAATACATAAATGCACAACATATTCAAAATTCACCAAATTCTGAATTCATATAAAATAGAACTGGCACATGAATTAAACACTCAATCGCAAGGAATTCAATAACATTCAAGTTCAATATTTCTCAAGTATTCATGAATATTCAAATATTTCAAATAAGAGAAATTAAGGAATAAACAAAATAAACCATGTAAAACATAATTAAGGAAATCTAAAATGCGCAAATAGTACCACATAAGTCAAATTCGTACAATTTGAAAAATCGGGCCTTTACAGGGTCAGTCCATAAAAGAATCTGTCCTCAGATTCACCGCTCGCCCAAGCAATCAATTGAGGAAACCCCATTCCACAACAACAAAGAGAGAGAATCCCGTCTCTCAAACAACAAGGAGAGAACCCCGTCTCTCAAACAACAAGAGAGAGCCCCGTCTCTCGAGCAACAATGAGAGAACCCCGTCTCTCAACAACAAATCAAGGGAGTCTCCAATACTCCCAAGCAACGCAACACAACACAACCTAGAAACAAACAAGAAAGGGCAAAACAAAGATCAACAATCACAATTAACATATAAAGAGCAAGTAATACATATCAAGCACATCTCAAAATAACAAATTGAAAAGTAGTGCACCACAAACATCAAGTCATATAAGGATCAAGTAACAATTATCACCCACAACAAGTTTACTTGAATTGAAGTTACATGTA
>JBBMKE010417548.1:0-11146 GCA_037834125.1 Lippia alba | reverse complement strand
ATCCACTAATTCATCTATACGTGGCAGGGGATAAGGATTCTTAGGGCAAGCTTTGTTCAAGTTCGTAAAGTCGTTATACATGCGCCATTTGTTAGCACTTTTAGGCATAAAGACTACGTTGCAAAGCCATTCAGGGTAGAGAATCACTTCTATCTACTAAGCTTCGAGGAGCTTATTGACCTCTTCTTCAATCACTTGTTTCCTGAATCCGTGAATGCCCCTTTTCTTCTACTTGATTGGTTTGATGATGCTCAGATCTATGCCAGTGAGGTCCGAGGCCTTCCACGCGAAGACGTCCAAGTTTTCCCTGAGAAAGTCAATCATCATAACTTGAGCTGGTCCTTCGAGGCTGGAGCCTATCTAGGTAGTCTTCTCCGGGTTGCCCGGTTCTAACTCGACGGTTATGTACTTTTCCGTGGGCTCGATTCTGACTTCCGGTCGTGGCGCCTTAAGTGCTCTTTTCTTGCCGGTAAGGCGATTATCTACTTCTTCCGAGGGATGATCTTCCTGCTTGCTGGAAACTCTTCGACCCGCTCCTGGGTGGCCATCGCTCGCTGTGGCTTTGGTTCCTCTTTTCTTGTAAAGCTTTGTCCACTTACGTTCGGGTCCATCTTCATCTAGCTTCGGACAGTCCACTGAATTTTTTATGGATCCTGGCTGGATTATTTTTTGGATTTGTGACTCCGGAGGGACAATATGTAGCACTCTCAGGCTTCCTTCACATTACACAACACTTCTCCAGTTCCCCCCGAGATGGGGAACTTGAGCTTCTGGTGGTATGTGGATATTGCTGCTTTAAAATCCACAAGAGCGGGCCGACCGATGATGATGTTGTATGGGGAGATCTACCTCGACAACTGCATAAAGAACATTAAAGGTTTTACGCTGTGGGGCGGGACCGAAAGAGGTGGCCAAGCATATTTATCCGCGAGGTACGATCTCGGAACCACCAAAGCTAATGAGGGCTGTTCTGAGTGGTTCGAGGGGAATATTGATAATGTTCATCTTCTAAAACTTGGAGTAAGGCAAAACATTCACGGAACTTCCACTATCAACAAGGACCCATTTTACAACATGATTGCGCATATCTAGGCTAACCACCATGGGACAATCAGAGGTTTCACTAGCCCCATGGGGCGTTACAATGTGCTCTAAGTCCCTATCCATGAATCTAACTATGTCGTTTTCCTTCGATCGTTGGCTGGCTTCCAGAGAGTATACGGACTTGGATTGTTGGGACTTCTGGTCATAGCTGCGCACGAAACGGTGGCGGAAAGCATTGGAATCTCCTCCTAAGGGTCCACCAGCTATCATGTGGATGATCTCATAGGGTTGATTCTCAAGCTCTACGACTTTCTGCTTTCCCCGGTGACTTTTTTCGGGTTGGTGACGGGGAGGACTCCTCGAGTGTGAGTGGCTCTTTATTTCATTACGTGCGCACTCGGCGCAATGCTCGTCATATCATTCAAGGACTCTCACGAATTCCTTGAGGTGCCCACCAGCAATGAGCCTCTGAATCTCTGCCTCAAGATGGCGGCACTCGTTCTTGTCGTGCCCTTTTTGCTTGTGAAAGGCACAGTACTTATTCGAGCGTTTCTGAATTTCTACTTCTTTCATCTTGGGTGGTCACTTGAAAAGCTTTTTATCCGCCATACAATAAACTTCTGCGATAGGCCTGTTGAGCGGGATGCACCCATGCCTTCGTGGTGGAGATGGGTTTCTCTTGGTATTAGGGAGACTGCAGCGACGACTGTTTTTGCTTGGCTCATTCCTTTCTAGGGCCCTTACCATTGGAGAGGGGTTAGCCAACGCGTGCTCTCGAGCCTGATACATGTCCTCGAGAGTGAAATGGGAGTCTGCTATCTCCCTCAGCTCGGGCAAGGTACGTGGCTTCCTTTTAGCCACTTCTTCCACAAACTCCTTGTTGACATAGTTTTTCAGGTTTATGGACTGAAACAACACGTGCCTTATGAAATCCATCGACGATCGATCTACCAGCAAAATCTCCTTATTGAACCTTTCCATGAATAATTTGAGAGTTTCTCTGGGCCCTTGCACCAGATTGTACAACATGGTTGCGTCGGGAGCTGGAGCCTTCATTGAGTTGAAGTGACTGAGGAAGGCATCTGTCAAGTCTCTATACCCTCGAATTGAACGCGGAGGCAATTTTTTGTACCATTCTTGGGCCATTCCTTCGAAGGAGTTAACGAAGACCTTCGCCCAATAGTGCAGAGGATGCTCATACAGGTGCATTAGGTGCACAAAGTGGTTTAGGTGCTCAACAGGGTCAGTGGTTCCATCATATCTATTGATTGATGTGGAGATCTTGTCATTCCCCGCTCAAGTCATCAACACTTCCTCAATTAAGGGCAAGGTATTGGCCAGCGGTCGATACTCTCCCCTTAGCTTGTCGTACTCGCCATAGTTCTCTGGATACTCTCTCCAAATCCTGGGGAGTGGTTGTCTTGGCTCGCGAGCATCTCCGACCATGGACCCCTCGCCCCCCATGTTCTGCAAGTCCTCTAATTGGTTTTGCACATTGAGAAGCTGGGGATCTCCTTCATTCCTCGGATTAGCCCTCTTTGAGATCCGTGATTGAACTTCCTCCTCATCCCCGTCTCTCCTCTCTCGAGGTTCAATCGCGTTCGGTTGGGGGGGTGGGGTTGTTGATCTGCCCCTGGAGGCACTTCTTTCTTCAGTGCGGGAGGCGGTGCTGCTTGTTGGGCTCAAAGGCATCGAGTGGGTGGACTGGCAGACCTCCTAAAGGTGGGGCTGCCGCAGGCCCGGCTCCCGTAAAAGAATACGTGGTAGTGAAATGTTTCCATGCATTTTAAGTGGCTTGGGCTTCACATTGGGTGTAGATTGCCATGAGTTGTTGTTGAGTCAATTGCAGCATCTCTACTCCTTGGATCTCTCGAGGGAGAGTCATTGGCAACTGCAGATTGCCTACATGATAGGGCTGGACAGTCGATAATATATTCGGCATCACACCGGGCATAGCTCCTTGAACAAATCCTTACATCACCCCCGGTTGCATGAGGGTAAAACCTTAAGGGGGCATAATCATGGTGTATGCTCCCATTTTGTGATTCCGGCAGTGTTGGTGGTAACAACTGCGCTCGTGAAGGTAGGCGTGGGTGCAATTGTACTTGGATCTCCTCCCTCGTGACCAGTAATGGGGACAACACTTGAGTTGCTCCTTTGTCCCTATTCCCACCATCAACAAGTGGATTTTCTCCTCCGGCAGGTGATGTGGTTAAGATGATGGTAGCTCCTCCTTCAAGACTCTCTTCGTTGAGAGAAGGGAGAACCCCTCGATTGTCTGCTGTTCCAGACCTAGTAGTAGTCATTATGAAGCTTGGAGTAAATGCAAATTGGAAAAATCAAACTGAACTGGAGTAGAAAATGGAAGAAACGGGTGCTACTATTCGACTAGCTAACTAAAGAAGGCTAAAAATGGTGGTTTCCCACAGACGACGCCTAAAATGATGGTGTCGGAATTGTGTTAAAGGAAATTAAACCACCAAACATTATATATTTTGAGTGGGGATGACCATCACAGGCCAAGTTGAGCCTCAGGAACTGGATTCCCAATTGAACATGGATTCTACCAGCTAGGGCAACACCCAAAAAGTTGATGGAGTGTAACTGTTAGAGCTTGAAACGGGCTACAATGGAATTTTCTAGTTTAGTGAATGTGTAGATTGTGGATGAAGAAAAGCTTGGGGAATATGAGTGTGAATTCCCCTATTTATAAGTTGAGGATGATGGGTATTTGGTAATATTACCCGTGTGGTCATGAAGGAATGTTGCCCTAGACACGTGTCGAGGTGTGAGGGCTTGAAAGTGACATACGTGTGTCAGACCTACCCTTTAGATGGTTATGCGTAGCAATGGTGTCAGCGGCAGTTAAGGGATTATTCTCTCGAGCAGCGAGATGCCTGTGCGTGAGCTACCGAGCGTGTTAATGCTGGGGATGGAGCTCCTTGGCCAGGAAAGGGAGCCTTGATCCGACGAGCATATGAAGCCTGAGGGCTGGCACTTTCGAGGGAGTGTCCCCATTCAGGGTAGTCCTTCTAAAGAAGACTGTGACGAGGGATAGGACCCCGTGCGTCAAGAGAATCCGAGGGCGAGTCTCTATTGTGGAAGAGAGGTAAGGAAGGAGCTGGACTTCCTTCGAGCGTTCCACCTATGTGCCTTCTGGCTCCCAAGGGCGTCCCTTAGGATCATGACACGTGGACGGCGGAAATGCGAGCGTATATCGGGTCCATCATATATATAAATATTAATAATATATATTCATAAATTAACAATTTTATAATATGATAATAAATATATAATTATTTACATATAATGTAAATAATTATATATTTATTATCATAATAAGTAACCACGCTTAGGGAAATAAGTTCTTCCGCCCCGGTTAGGCCAGCCAGGAGCTAAGCCCCAGGGCAAGGGTTAGCTGAACGAAGCCAGCTATGGAATAACTAGCGGCGTGGTCCAGAACAAGCCCTTGCTGATCCAGACTCGCTTCTGCGACTTCGTCCTTGTTGTGACAAGGGGGTGAGGTAAGGAGTAGTAGTTGAGTGGCTTGGTTTAGAATCCTCTTCTTTTAGTCGAGCTCAACCCTCTCCCGTTGGTCGAAAGATCTTATCAGCCGGCAAACCAGAGACGGACAGTATTTCCAATGCAAGCCAAAATAGGAAAAGCCGTAAGTTGGTCGGTCGTCTTTAGTTTTGCATCTTTGTTGACGAAATCAGTACCACTTCTGTCCATGCCGCTCTTTCTCCTCAGGATGACAACCTGGCATCGGGGCAACAACGCTGCCTCTCCTTCTCCCCATTTCCATTGTTCGGCAACGGACCACCATCGTCGGTTGTCTCAACTCGTCGGCGACATCACCTCAGAGAGCTCTAGTTCCGACCATCGTCTTTTTTCAATTTTGCCCCCTCCGACCACTTTTGGCCGCCTTCTCCACAGATCTAGCCAGATCCATCACTGTCGGCCCTCATCTTTCCGGCCAAGCTCCACTACCTCGCGCCCATCTTCTCTCACCTCAAATCCGTAAATGATAAACCCCCTTTTCGTTCCCGATGCCTCATTTTGTGGTAATCTCAAACCACCAGTCACCTTTTTCGGCTACACCACTTCCCTTGTATCCCCTCTCTCACCACTTTCGAAACAGGGATGAATCCCATCTCAGCCACGTCACTAACCCCGCCGCCGCTAGGTTCTCCGGCCAACTGTTGCCATCACCCTCCTCACCGTCGCCTTCTTCGTTGCAGCCACAATCTCAGACAACAGTTAGCATACCAATAGAATATGAGAAATATGCACGAAACACCCCTGTGTTATACGAAAAGAGCAGAAAAAACCCTGACATAGGGAAACTCGTTAAAAAAACCCTATATTTTGGTAAAATGTTGCAAAAAAAACCTGAGCCAGGTGTTTGTATTGCACGCGCGTTGACCGCGTGTATGGTTGTGTTTTTTTGAGTGAAATGTCTGTAATGCCCTTGATAATATATATATATATAATTTCATTTATATAATATAAATAATTATAAAATTAAAAAAAAAAGAAAAAAATCCATGGACGCGGATGTGCTTTCACGGCAGTGGCGGTGGCGCGCCAGTAGCCGTCGAATCTGCCTTCATCGGAGAAGAAGACGGCATCTCCGTCTTCGTTGGGAAAGAGGGGCGTCTGGGGACCGCGGGGGAGGAAGGAGAGGGACGGGCTCCGGCGGCGGCTGGGGAAGGAGGAAAGAGAGGGAGGGGCTCCGGCGGCGGGGGAGGAAGGAGAGGGACGGGCTCCGGCGGGGCAGGGAAAGGAGGAAAGAGAGGGAGGGGCTCCGGCGGCGGGGGAGGAAGGAGAGGGACGGGCCGGTAGCGGCTGGGGAAGGAGGAAAGAGAGGGAGGGGCGACGGCGGGGCAGGAAGGAGAAGTAGAGGGAGGGGGCGGCGGCGACGGAAGGAGGAAGGAGAGAGGGGGGAGGTGAGTCCGACTGCTGGTAGAGGGGGAGGGGGTGGAGCGGCGGCGCCTCAATGGCTGAGAAGAAGAAGGAGGAAGGGCACCGACGGTTGCCTCTTGTTGAGGAAGGAGGAAGAAGAAGAAGGGGAGGGGAGGGGTGGGGTGGATATATTGTATATAATATAATAATAGGTATAAAATATATTATATATTGTATATTGTTTTTTGTTTTTATATATTGTATTTATATATATAATTAATTGTATAATAATATATAAATACTATATTCTTTAAATTAGAAAGATATAAATATATATCTTACAAATAATATAATTATAATATTTTTATTTTTAATACATTTAATATTTATATTTCTAATATTATTTTAATATATAACGTAAGGGTATTTTAGGGTAAAAGATTTAATAGTTGACCAAATGAAATGAAGGGGCGGTGTGCAAAAAATAGAATAATGTAAGGTTTTTTGAACTAGTTTTTATAACCGAAGGTTTTTTTTTTTTTTGCAATTTGGAACAAACACCGGAGGTTTTGTGCAGTTAGGTCCATATTTATATTGATTCGTAGCATGGAACTTCTATGATTTAATATGTAGATTACCAATTTGAGAATGGAAAAAATATCAAATTGAATGACAAAATGAATTACATATTTACATTAAATTCATATATATGTTTAGTTGGTCCTACACTTCCCTATTTGAAAAAAATACTATTAACAAATTGAAGTTCTTGTATTAGATGACATCAAGATTATTGGTAACTTTTATCCGAACTTAATTCGATCGGCCCAGTCTGTATAATAAACGAAACGATATTTCACGCTCATCATGTAATCGAATGAAAATTTTAAGAAAAATAATTAATCAAAAATTGAGTTTGGCCCAGTCTGTATAATAAACAAAATGATATTTCCAGTCTGTATAATAAACGAAACGATATTTCACACTCATCATGTAATCGAATGAAAATTTTAAGAAAAATAATTAATCAAAATTTGAGTTTTTTTTTCCGTGGGGGTGGGTGTTTTGTTTTGTTGATGTAATAATAGGGGATCACATAGGTGAAAGTGAGAGTGGCCCAATTGTCGTAACCAGGCTTTGGGCGGCCACTCATCTCGCATTAATATTGCGAGCATTTACCACTCCTCATATCCCTCTTAAACTTGCCTGAAGGATCATATTCGTTTTAATGACCTACCAACCTTATTTATTATATTCACTTCAAAGCTTGGCTTTCTATTATTTCTATGTGGGACAACCATTAGATCCTATCCTCTATGGCGTTGCCTTAATTTCCTTAATCATTAGCAGGTATATTTGTTTTTATTCGACTAACTATAAAGTTGAAGTAGTCGGATGGACGTAGGCCTAATGATTAAAGATTTTTATTTTAGGATAATAATTTTGAATTGAAATCATTTTAATCATATAGATCATTTATAAATTTTGAAAAAGTTTGCACTAGTCAGTCTCATATTGATACAATTATCTATAAATTTCCAAAAAAAAAATCGCATCATAGAAAATATTCATATCAAATGTTAAATAATATTCGTAGTCCCAATAGACTAAGATAACTTGATAACGTTAATCCAAGACCAAGTGAAATGTACCGTTCATAGAAAAATACCTATCACCGAAAGAAAACTATGGAATTAACTTCAATATTTAAATATTTAACTTCAATACTCACATTTTAAATTCGTCCCTTGCTGAAAATATTGAGGTTTCTTGATATGGTGTTATTTGTGACGTGGAATGGTTGGGGGAAAAAAAAAAGTTCAATCCATTTAGTTGTTATAACATATTTTTTGTTTTTTAGGAGTTGGTGAATCCAGCGAATAACCTGTCTTAATAGAACCTGAATCTTGGAGTTCAGTGGGAACCTCTTATCATTTTATCGACTTGATATTCATATCATGACCGCGGCGGTGTCCACACAATTGCTATTCTCTCATTTTACATGCATGAGTTTAATCTCTAACGATCTCCCAAAACACATTTTGCAATCCACAAGATGTTTCGCATGGATGATCAATAGTTGTATCTTTCTGATCAACTATCTAAAACACAAGCAATGAGTCTATTTCAACTTCAATGTAGTAATATCTTCTATTTCAAGCCAAGCAAAGATTTTTACGCCCTAAAAGTTTCGTCATGTTAATGGAGATATTTCCTAACTTGAGTGAAAAACTCATGATCCCATTGCCCCTGATCATTTTTTCTAAGTCCTCTTGCAACAGCGCTTCTCGTGAACTAAAATAAGTTTTCATCGGGGTGGAGTTTAACTCACCTCAAGTGGGTTCCCTCCAAGTGATATCATGATTTAGGCATCAAAAGAGGAAAGTGATGAAAAGACAAATCAAAATGTCATGAGCAAAACCTAAAATAATTTGAAGTATTCACCAAAAACCAGCAGGTTGCTTACTTTTTAAATGGATCGGAGGAAAGCAAGAAAGATAAAATAACCGGGGCGATTTGAAAGTAAAACAATTCTCAACGGAAACATAGTTTTCTGAATTCTCCCCAAAATTGAAATATAATTTTGAGCTTTGCCAACATATTCAAAGGTTGAATGTGACTATTATAATATTCTTGAAATTAGCTTTTCTGCTGATCTCCAACCAATTATTCCGAGAGAGTAAATATTAAAACTTAGTTTGTTCAGTGGGAATGGTAAGAAAATTCCCTACCAGCCCGACTCTCTGGATCGGCAGTCCCACAATGTATGTAATAGAGTTCGATGTTATACCATATTTGTTGTACAGTTGTAACAAAATTGTAACATATTTTTTTTGGATTTGCTCTGAATATTGAAATCAACATTTTATAGCGAATAGATTTTCTAATTTAATTCAAGGGGTACACTACATGAAATATGATGTTCTATAATTTCAGCTAGGACCCAATCTGCAAATGGAGACTTAAGAGGCCCATTTGAGAGTAAGACCGAGGCCCAAGAAGCTCGTTAGAAGTAAACCCGGAGCCCAGCCTATGATGCTAGCCCAAATCCCGTAAAGGAGGGCTTCGACCTATGATGGCGTAGCAGGAAGGTAGATTTTACATTCCAACCAGGAAGTACCCGACTGCCTTGCGGGTCGCGACCCATGAACCGATTATGCTTGGCCCAATAGAGTTTGCAGCTCTTTGGAGTCTTCAGAGTTTGATACTATGCTACCTACTTAATAAGAATCCGAGAGGAGTTCGAATGGAAGGAGTTGGAAACTTCCACCTTGTTTCTCTCCCAAACCCTAACCACTTTTACCTACAAAATAGGGAGTAGCTTAGCTATAAAAAGGGACTCTAGGAGAAGAGGGACAACGTTCTTTGATCAGAAAAAAAACACTCATTCGTTGTGCTCAAGTATTTGAGTGTAATTCTTTGAATACAGTAACCAATAATATCATATATTTCTTCATTCATCTTCACTTTATTTTATTCCTTCTAGTACTTTTAATTCATAGTTCCATCCCACTTATATAAATTTAATGTTGCCACTTTTTTGGTACGCAACATTTGGCGCCGTTTGTGGGAACTTTGAGTTAAGGTGTGAGAGATGTACTTGAGTATCAATATGGCAGCGCACCGGCAACAAGCTTGTGGTAGAGCACCGACAACTGCGGCGACGAATATTGATGTGCGGGTGCTAATGGTGAACGATGTCGGAAGTGCAAAGACGATGATGTTGGAGAATGATTTTGGGCAGTGCTTTGGCTAAATGTGCAGGGAAAGTTGCAAATGACTCTTAAAAAAGGCCAAAGAAAAACACGCCCCACATTTTTTAGACATGGTGATATTCTTCCTTTTATTTATTCATGAAAGTTCCTGCATTAATTCCTCAAAGATAATTTCTAATTATTGCCATTTTGAAATTATTATTTCATCAACTTCTCAAATTCATGAGGAACTATGAGTTGAAGCACTGAGTATGAGATTGTTTGACTTCCGGGTGATATCATTCGTCTACCTCTATTACTTTTGAAATATTAACTATAATTACGTGAGAACAAATAATCATTAGTCAAGAGGATATTTGTGTCGCTTTTGGAATGATCTTTATGTTTTCCATAGTTTCTTTGAATTATTCTAATGGTATTGAATATTTATTGTGATAACTTGAAAAAATCATATTTATAATTCAAGATATAATTGGGTCTTGGGAAAATATTTTGCAGAGGTTATTTTCCGTCGAATTCTGGAGAACGGGAAATATTAACATATATTTTGAAAGATATTTGTTTGGAAAAGAAAGCAGAAAGGAATGCGATAAGCAAGAAAAGTTATGAAGAGAAGCCAAATAAAGCTGAAGGAAATAATCAGCAGGGAGGTCACCAGCAACTGGTATATCAGCAAAACTACTAGCTGAGCTGTAACTACTTTCTTGCTCAGAGCCGTGGCCCCCTGCACCCCAGAAGATCAAGCAGGAACGTCAACAGCAGGTCCGCCACAGTAGGACCGTCACCAATAGTTGGTATATCAGCGGAACTGTCACTATCTAGGTGCAAGCACCACTGATGTTAATTTTACAGAAACGTCGAAGAAGCGGTCTAGGTACCAAAACACGAACGACATTCAACCGAGGCCAAGAAAGGGGGACGTTCCACACAACTCCTTCCCATCATCCAAATAGGGTTGGGATCAAAACAACTAGTAGGAGATGCCCACATTAATTCCAACTTTAACTTACAAGGTGGTACGAACGTCGAAGTAGGAAAAGCAACAGGGTTGTTAAGGCACCAGGGACGTAACTATTACAGAGCTGGTTGGCATAGAGGTTATGAAGTTGGAAGAAGAGGAAGATCCTCCTATGATGGAGTTCAATCTCACCTTTAGCTGAAAAGCTATAAGTACGCTCCTGCTAGAAGACAGGAATGACACGAAATCTGCCCTGCCCAATGAATAGACAAACAAACTACCTAGTCCAATTTCTTGTTCATCTTGATGAAAGTCCACTTAATTAACATGGCCAGAGAACGAGCTAGCGTGAAACATAAAAGAATACGTTTTATTTAAATATATTAGTCAATCCTCAACCTATCCATCTTCGTGTTCTTTAAGTTATCCAATGTGAAAGAGTTGAGAATAAAGCAAACGAAGAACAGAGTATCTGAAGATTCAGGAGATAAGCGAGTTCATGGCTAACAAAAAATAGTCCGAT
>JBBMKE010417538.1:0-11146 GCA_037834125.1 Lippia alba | reverse complement strand
CAATTAGATCATAAATCCCTCATAAATATCAAACCATACTCAATCATAGGCTAAGAACACTTAGGGAACATAATAGGGGTGGGAAAAATCCATACAATCGAAGAGAGAAGCGAAAACAACGCACGAAAATGGCCCGGACCTACTGTGATAGACCAACGGCCGTTGGTTTTTTGTTCAGCAAACTCCAACAGTCATTGGTTTGAGGCAGTAGCTCCCTAATGTTTGCCTTATTTCAACGGCCCTTGGTTTCCAGGCCAAAATTTCCAACGGCCATTAAAAACTAATTTCGGCCAAAAACTCCATTTTTGCACTCCAAGGGCCAAAACCAAGTTTAAAACATCCAAGAACACTCCAATATCAATATAAAAACTTCCATAAGGTCATAAGCTCATGCAAGAACATTTCAAGGCAATCAAAGACTTCCAAGGATCGAATTCCAAGTTCAAATTCCAAAGATTAAACCAAAACGGGGCATATAAGCACTTAGGAGACAAATTGGCATAAATGGGTGAAAAAAAGTATCGAATATCCACATTCTTGGCATCAAGATCCTCAAGCATAACTCATACTTCAACATATTACACAAACACAAAGGATGGGGTGAAGGGGATTAAGGATTTAAGGCCTCAAGCTAAAAGGAAACCAACATTCATGCTAGAATTCATCTTAAAAACACATCTCTTGCATAAAATGAACACCAAACCCAATGTTCATGCATTTTCCCAATAAATTCCCCATAGTCATTAATGACATTACTTCACTCATGCAACTACCCAATAAGAATTCCATAAATACTCCAAGCAAAACCACCCAAAACCATTATATATACATTTAAACCTCATGAATCCAACATATGCACAAGAAATCCCAATTACCTCCCAAACCCATCATGAACATCAAGCCCTAGTTTCCCATATTCACATACCAAGCAAGGCAAGCCCATAGGATCAAAAATAACCTTCAAGAATCATGAAAGAGGCAAGATAAACTCATCCAAGGTCACAGATATGCAAGGGTCCAAAATATGCTCAAAACCTATTTCCACCCAAAATTACACCATGCAAAGTTCATGAAGAAATCATGCAATAACCATCAATTATTGAGCACAAGAATGAGATGAATCTAAATATGTAGTTACCTTGGTGAGAAATGCAAGAAAAAGGGTGGTCTTGAGCTTGGGGCAAGCAACAATGGAGGTAAAGCAATGGAGGCTCTTTCTCTTCCCTTTAGATGAAAAAGATGAAATGTTTGGTAAGGAGGAAGGGGGAAAATCGGTGGGGCTGATGAGGGGGAGGAGAGAGGATGGTCTCCAAGTGGGTTGGGGTGGGGTAGGTCTAGTAGGTGTGTGAGTAGGTACGTATACGTTTAGGGGTAAATTTTGGTCGTTTAAGGCGTAAAAGGGCTCGTTTAATGAAATGAAATACAATAACATGAAAATATAAATTCAAAAACATGAAACGAGCACATTTACGCATTTATAACACATAAATACACATCATACTCAAATTTCACGAAAAACAGAAATCGGATCAAGTACGCACGAATAGCAATTATTTCACGTATGAGCATATAATTCAAGAATTCATATAAGTTCAAATATTCAACAAATTCCAAAGAATTCACAGAAAATTATTTAAAATAAATGAAATTAATTATAAAAAGAAATTACAAATAATTAATATGCGCACGTTGGTAAACAATTACATCATACCTGTACGGCCGAAGAATCGGGCGTCACAATCTCTCCCCCTTAAAAGAATCCATCCTCGGATTCACTGTTCGACCGGAAACAACTCGAGATGATAAGTTCTCATCTTTTCCTCCGTCTCCCACGTAGCCTCTTCCGTATTATCACTTCTCCGTAGAACCTTTACTAGTGGGATTTGTCGATTCCTTAATTCTTGAAATTTTCTGTCCGAAATCCTAATCGGCTTTTGCATGAAGGTGAGATTCGGTTCAAGTTCAAACTCTTCCACTTGTTCTAAGGGTAGAACCTCGGACTCATCCCGGTAATACTTCCGTAGTTGAGAAACATGGAAAACATTGTGAATATCGGTCATATTCGGAGGCAAGTCCAAGCGATAAGCGGTCTCCCCGATCCTCTCTAAAATCAGAAACGGGCCCAAATACCTAGGGCTCAATTTTCCACCTTTTCGAGGCAACGCTTTTAGAAATACCTTATCGCCGACTTCAAACTGAATATCTTTCCTTCGGCGATTTGCATAACTCTCCTGGCGATCCTGAGCGGCTTTTATCCGCTATTGAATTATCTGAATATTATCAATCGCCTTTTGAACCGCTTTAGAGGGTTTGTCTTCGTCCTCACCCCTCTTTACCCCTTCTTGTTTTGTCCAATTCCACTCTTCTAAGTCGAAAAATAGGGTCGAGCGGCATATCCTTCCATACAAGGCCTCAAATGGTGCCATCTTGATAGACTCTTGGTAGCTATTGTTGTAAGAAAACTCGATCAAAGGTAATTGTTCATGCCAAGAAATAGAAAAGTCCAAGGCAAATGCTCTCAATAAATCTCCAAGGTACTTAATTAATCTCTCAGACTGCACATCCGTCTGAGGATGAAAAGCTGTAATGAATTGAAGTTTTGTACCCAAATTAGTCTGAACCTCTCTCCAAAAGCTAGAAGTGAATCTCGGATCCCTGTCTGAAATGATGTTTACCGGCACTCCATGAAGTCGAACAATTTCTCTGCAATAAAGTTTAGCCAACTTCTCCACTTTATCTGTCATTCGGATAGCAAGGAAGTGAGCTGATTTGGTCAATCTATCCACGATCACCAGATTCTGTCATAGCCTCTCTTAACTCATGGCAAACCTGTAAGAAAGTCCATGGTTATCTGCTACCACTTAGATTCAGGTATCGGTAACGGTTGCAATAGCCCAGATGGCTTATGATGCTCTGGCTTAACTAATTAACAAGTCAAACACCTTTGCACATAGTTAATCACATCCCTCTTTAGTCTATTCCACCAATAGTATCGCTTGAGATCCTTGTACATCTTATTCCCTCCGGGATGGATCGAGTAGGCGGGCTTGTGAGCTTCTTCCAAAATAACCTGTAACACCCCGAACGTAGGGTGCCACATCCCCCGCACTAAGACCAGACCCGGTCATGAAATGGAAAGTCCAAGACCGAGTCCGGATCAAAGCGAACAGAAGACCAACACACAAACTACGCTAGGCGGGCCAACCCTTGAACCAATTAAAAGCAAGAACCACAACCTTAAATGAATGTATAGAAAGCGAAAGTGATATCATAATTCAGTCAACTAGATAAGAGTTAAATGACGGGTTCAACTAGCATAGATATCTAGTCCCGAAATTCTTACATAAATCATATATTATAAATCATACACACGAGTTCAATCTATCCCTAGAAGCCTGTCCCGAATATATAACAATATAAATAATCATTCATACTTTCATTCGATAAACATTAAATCATGGTACAATGTGTGTGACGACTCAACTCTAGACAAGGACTCAAAAAGACACTCCCCCGCCTAGCACTCCAAACCTGCAAAACTGAAAATAATTCGGGCTCAGTCTATAGGAGACTGGTGGGTATAAAATGGGGCTTAAATATAGTAATATTGCATAATTTAAACACCCACACATGCAAGCCACAATCCCGCTCAAGGTTTTGAAATGATTTCCCAAGTGGGTGAAAACAAGCGAAAATAATGATCGGGATTATGGCTATCAATATTGTTCAATCATTCAATCATGCGGTCAATACGTGAGCCCCGACGGGTAGGGCTTCAGTCTCCATCCATGTCCTTTTGTGTGTGTGCATTAATCATTCGTTCATTATTAACAATCATGCATCAATCATTCATTCATTCACATTCGTTCATTATCATTCATTCGTGATCATTCATTATCATTCATTTACATTCATAACATTATCATTCATGCATTAACATATACTCCTTACTCCGGTGATGGTTCAGGTAGCTAACCCTCGCCATCCATACATGGTGGCTAGTGGGGTCCATAAAACCCCAAAAGCCCGGTTCCCCTTCCCCGCCAAACCTCCTAGCGGGTCGGTTATGCCGTATCATAATGGAGTTAGTTCAAGGGATCCCCATCGGCCCTATGCCTCCCCGGTTAGCCGCTTGCGCTAAACTCCTGGGCCTGTGAACATTCATGCCTCGCCAACAGTCATTAGGTGGGAAACAATAAAAGGAAAAGGGCTTAACATAAAATCAATGACTCTATAAAAGACTCGATATATACGTATACATATTCTTTGGCTTAAAACTTACACATTGGGATATATCGGGTTGATATAGCTAATAGAAGAGAAACCCACCTTTACTCCCACCAACAAATCCAAGAAGACACGGAAGTGCCCTAAGAACCCGGCAAGTCTCCGCCCTGGAGAAACTGTACAAAAGAGACATAGTGCATTCGTGAGACCCAAGACTCTTCATGAACCAAATAAGACGCTCGGCAATGCTATGATATGGTATAAGATGCATACATGGTTATAACAATGTCATGAAGATGCATTCATATACAATTTCAATCATTCAATCATTCTTTGAATCATTCGTTTCCATTCTAATTCATAACTTTCATATATGCATTCAAATCAAGTCACATTTCATCAATAACATGCATAACATATACATCAACTTGAATATAAGTCATAAGAACCTCAAAGATAGGAAATCATAGACATTTAGGGTTAACATTTCAAGCATTAGATCAATCATGCGCAAGGTGGAGCAATGAGGGTATGTGAGTTCATATCTTGCACATAACACGCAAACGAATTCATAAATTTCACAAAATGCACATAAAACATCATATAACGTGTTAGGATCATAATCGGGGTGGGACATTACGAGAAAAAATGGAAAGAAATACAAGAAGAAGCTTCAAATGCGATTTAACCAAAATCTGACAGTTTTTCCACAATGCACACGCTGCAGTAAAATGAGTATATCTGAAGATTTAGAATTCAAAGTTAGTTTTGTTTGTGGGAGATTAAACTAGACACATAGGAATTTCCAAGCATAGGTGGCACGAATCGTGGTTCAAAGTGAGGTGAAAATGGCGTAGGTGCAAAGTTGAACGAATGCAGATTGTCGGGAAAGTGTCCACACCAAAAAGAATTGACCATATCTCACAAATGCGAAAAGATTTTGGGGTGAAATCAACGGGATATTAAAGTAGACTTCAAAAGGTTTCTACAGTTACAATTTGAGACAATTCCGAGCACTTTTGGGTGGGTCGCGGCCGCTACCAAATTGCCTTGAAAACCAGTTGTGGCCGCGACCAAAATTTAATTAGCCTTCGACTTGGGGGTTGCGGCCGCGACCAAAATTGGTCACGAAACGGTCGCGGGCGCGACCTCCTGCGCGAGAAACAGCAGTGGAGACGGCAAAACAGGGGAAAACTCCAAAAATCTCAATCCAACACTTAGGCAACATATTAAGGCATGATCCAACACCAAAACATGAATTAAAACACTTCAATACATGCAAGGAATCAAGCTCAAACATGAATCAAGGCAAGAGATGGCATAAACATGCATTTCCCCAAAATTTCATACAAGTCTCATTAATGGCAACTCTTAAATGCATCGACTACCAGCTTATATGGTTTCATTCAATCATTTGCACATGTATAAGGATCAATTATCATCAATCAATTCCAAGAAAACACATGAAAGCATGCTTGATCACCAAAATGCATCAAACCCTCCATAAATGTCATATATCCCAAAACCCATGCAAACCTTGATCAATCTATGCATGTAATAGCTTGAATGAAAGAGGAAATCATGCCATAAAAGAATTCATACTCACATAAGCAAGAAAGCAAGAGATCAAGGTGATGGAACTTGGGAGAGATGATGAATAGTGCCTCTTTTCTTTCTTCTTCTTCTTGGTCTCGGTTTGCAGCTGTTTTGGGGAGGGTTTGGGAGATATTTTGGAATGAAATATGTTGTAGCTGATAGATAATTAAATAAGGGGATTGTGGGTCCTTGTCTCACTCAATTTGGGTTTAAAATGAGATAATTATGGCCTTTTTAATGCAAGGGGGTCATTATGGCGGGATTAGGGTAACGGGTCGGATTCCGGGATGGTTTCGGGGTTTCAAACGAGTTCAAAACACATACCGAGCACACATTCACATTCATAACACATATTGGTAGCACATACTCAATTTTCACAGAATCCAGAATTAAACTCACGCGGTTTCGGCAAGCAAACATACGGGTCATGCGCGTATACGTTCACATATTTGAAATTTCATTTTCATTCAAGTAATTATAAATTCATAAAGAAATTAAAATAAATCAAAGTAATTAAGGAATATGCAAATAAATATAAATTAAAATGTGCACTTATTATCACATAACCTAAACTCGGACGGATGAAAATCCGGAATGTTACATGCAATGCCCACGGGCCGGCAAGAAATAAACATACGATCACATGCAGACTTAGGCTCCTTAGGCCTCTTTTAAACATACAGACGAATTGTGAGAATAATATTTAATACATTTAAGAAGGCTGACACGGCCACTGACAGAACATAAATTTACATAATCACGAAAAGAATGAATACAACGTATGAAAAGCGTAACAGAATACAAAAGACATAACTGACTCAGATAGAACTAAGGACTCAACTCGAGACCGCCTAACACGAACCAAAGCCTGTACCTGAAACTAAAGGGGGGGGGGAAGGAGAAGGATCAGTCCAAACCACTTGACTGAGTGAGGGGGCTTAACTGACCAACACTATACATAATAGGGAGCAGAGCACGTATTAAAACCAAGATTATGAACCGGGATTAGGGGTTTGCATACAAAAACTAATTTTTAAAACAAAACTTAATTTATACGTAATTTATACTTATTCAGAAACTTATCTTAAACTTAACTTAAATCAGATTTAGCGTAGTAAAGCATAAAAGAAACTCCTATCCCGTTTCATAATCAACGTAACATAACATAACGTAACGTAACGAAACATATACCCAGCGAGTATGGGTCTCCCCTATCTCCCATAACATAACAGAACAAAACATAACAGAAAACAATCTCACCTCCTCCAGTGATGGAAGGGTCGGCCAACCCTAACCATCCGGACAGAATGAGGGGAGCGCGAACACTCAAACCCTCGGGTTCCCATCATCCAACCAAACCTCCTGGCGGACTCCGGGTTATTTCCATCAGAATAGAATAGATGGAAGTGTGCACAGAGGTCATAACCGGCGACCCCGATGGTCGACCCGAGTCCCTCTTACCCACACCTCTTGGGCCTCATATCAGAACATATCATATCATAACAAAATCCCATATTTCAGGGCATACCTCACTTAACAGACTTAACATAATTTAACATAAAACTTGCGTACCTGACCGAGCATACCTTACCTTGCAACTTAGCATATGTTATAACGTACCTCTCCGTGTTATCCAAATCCAAAGTTGCCGCGAAATCACACGGTTTAGAGCATAGCCTCATTGCAAAACATTTCAAGCTTACATACACTCGTACATAGAGTTTCAAAACCTTTCAACATATGACAAATCCATACACATATTGTATACACACATATCTATTATATAAATATAATAGAATAATCGCATGCGGGCATGAAAATGAGCATATAGGGTTGTAGGTCGCTTTAACTAATAAAAAATCCTAAAACCTCACCTTTCACCAATGAATACGGAAATGAAAGCAAGGCAACCTACTGGAACCCGGACAGCTAACAGACTGTGACGCTCCGATAGTTCGGTCGTTCAGGTATGTCGTGTGTGACCTTATTTGCGCAAGTTAAATTCCTTTAATTATGTAATTATATGATTCAACTTGTCATTATATGCAATATTTGTTAATATTACATATTTGAACTAAGTGATTATGCGACTTAAATGAATTATTTGTATGTTTGAACTATATGCGCATGTGTGTTGTGATCGCGTGCCTATTCTATGCCTCGTGATTTCTGATTTTTATGATTTTTGAGTATGACGTGCATTTATGTGTTATAAGTGATACTATGTGTTCATTGCATTTTCCCAACACCGTTTAACCATTCGAAACGCAACCGGAATCCAAACATACACCTATGACCCGCCACCATGACCCTTTCCATTTGTTTTGCCCATATCTCTCTCATTTCTAGCCCAATTGGAGCAAAACTTGGACCCAAATACTCCTAACCCAATAACCCATCAGCCCTTAAGATATCTATTACATTTTAAACTCCCCAAACCCTCCAAATACACAGCAACAACCGAGACCAAAGAAGAGAAGGAAAAGTTAGACACTATTCATCATCTTCCCCATTGAGCCATCACCTTGATCCCTTCATTTCATTGGTATATGAGTATAGATTCTTGCATGGAATTTTTTTCCTCTTTCATTTAAGCTATAGATTGCATGTATAAGCCATGAGTTGCATGAGATTGAATATATGAGGGTTTGAACTTCAATATGTGCATATATGGTTTCCATGGATGTTTCTCTTATTTTATTGCATGAATGAGGTCCCAATAACTTCCTTATTACCTTTCTAAGCATGTATTATGTGGTAGTTGAGCATTCATGAACTTGCCATTAATGATCATGTTGGAGAAATTTGGAGAAACAAGCACAGATGCACCATCCTTACTCTATTTCGTGTTCGAGCTCGATTCCTTGCGTATGTGGGAGTGTTTTCATTCATACTTTGGTGTTGGTTCATGCTTGATTGAAGTGCATAAGTGTTGGGGTTGTTTTAAATGTGGAATGCCCTATTTTTGGCCAAGGATTTTCGCACAAAGGCATTTCCACACCCGTGGATTGTGGCCGAGGCTACTGCCTCATTTTGGCCATTTTCCAACGGCCGTGGAAATTTCCAAAGGAAAAATCCACGCCCGTGGATTCCTGCCTGCCGTCATAGACTTGGTTTTTCATGCTTTCTTTCTCGTTTGTTTGGTTTTCCCCATCCCTAACTTGATCCCAATGTGTTATATACATATTTTTGAGTATGTTTTGTAATGATATGAGTTTGTGGCTTGAATGAATGTGATTTACGTTTCATGCACTGTTTTATGTTTCATGCTTGAAATTGGGATTCATTGGACGTGATTTGCGCATGATATGCATCCGAATGAATCATTAAATGAAAGAATGAAAGAAATTGTTAAGTGTTGCATTTCCATGATATTGATTTACCTTGTATGCATCTCATATTATGTCATATGCATTACCGAGCGTCTTATTTGGTCTCATGTGTCTCACTTCCCCTGTTTTGCACAGATCCGAGTTTGTTCGGAGACGAGGCCGTGCCTTGAGACTCTTCTTGCTTTTTTGGATTTTAAGGCGGGTTTCTCTACTAATAGTTAAACGACCAAATAGAACCCTTATGTGAAATGATTTGATCCAAAACTATATATATGTATAAGTAGTTTTCTATCGAGTAAATGTTTGCCAACGTAAAGCCTTTTGTTTGAACCCTACCTTATTTTGGCGAGAAAGATTGTATGCACGTAATGGGGCCCAGGGGCTTAGTGTAAGTGGCTAACCGGGGAGGCATGGGCTAACGGGGATCCCTCACACTAGTTCCACCAACTCGCGGCGCAACCTGAACTCATTGGAGATAGCGAGGGATGGGGTCCCCGACGCCTTTAGGGGATTCATGTACCCCTCTAGGTCAATACATAGGTGTCGGGCCTTGCAAACCCATTTCACCAACCGGAGAAGGAGGAACGTACAGTAAGGCCGGTACACGGATTGCCCAAACGTATTGTAATTGTATGATTGTGCACATAATGAAAGAAAGAATACATGTACGAATGAAAGAAAGGCATAAATGAATGATTAATGAATTACATGAGGTGGCGGAAGGAGAGTTATGCACGCCCCCTCGCCGGGCTTATTATGACCCTAATGGAATTGATAAATATAACCCCGAGTGTTGATTTCTCTCTTTTGCCGGCTTGGGAAATTGTTTCAAAACCTCACTTGGGATTATATTATGCATGTGAATGTTTATTTACCGTTTTATATGTTATTGTAAGCCCCACTTTTGTATCCACTAGTCTCTTTTAGACTGAACCCGATGGTCTTTCAGGTTTTTGTGCAGGATAGGTGGAGCTAGGCGGGAATTTGAGTCTTTAGGTCTTGCCTTTGTCTCTAGCTCTTTCTTTGAACACTAGCACTATTATTTATTTACTTCTGTGTTATGAATTGTACACCTGTGGTGCTTTATATTCTGCACTTGAGGTTGTGAAGGTCGTGTTATGTGATATTATGAATTTTGTAGAGCCCGTGGCTCACTTGTACCCGTAATGTATATTATGTATGCTTCTGCATTTTACTCGTTCTTCTTGCTCTGATTCTTGATTGCTTAGTTCAAGGGTTAGCCCGCCTAGCTTAGTGTGTGTGTTTATCCTCGTTCTCCGGGATCTAGCTCGTATGGATTGTCCATTTCATATGCGGGTCAGGTCTCGGTGCGAGGGGATGTGATATCCCACGCCAGGTGTTACATGCAAATACAAAGTCTACCCTAACAGATGAATAAGCACATATAGAAGTGTTGCCTATGAACAAAATCATTTCGTTTATTATTCAAAAATTGTTCGTGATTTTACAAGGAATAAGTAAAGTACTAAATGCTTTCAGGGTACTATTCCTAACAGTGAGTTTCGCGACACTCACTTCCCAAGGACTCCATCCCCCACATGTCTCCTAGTGGGTTCTGGGTTGATCATTCACACAAAACGGAGACCGTATTCGGGAGTACCCGACGGTCCGCTACCGTCCCGGGACTCCTTTCATACTAATCTCCTAGGCCCCACACAAATCACACAAATATATTTTCACAAAGCTCTTTCCATTTCAAAAATCCCACATTTACACACACCAACTCTTTTCAAAACAAACAAACGAAAATAGTTTAAATATACATAAAAAGGTTTTCACACGTAACTTGACAAAAGGGCCAATTCCCACAAATACATATCCAACACATAAATAAGTACATACGTAGCACCCCACACGTAGGGACCACATCCCCCACACCAAGACCCGAATCCAGTCACGAAATAATCCATACCCGAATCCAAATCCTAGCGAACGGGTGACCAAACACACTCACTAACTAGGCGGAGCTA
>JBBMKE010417517.1:0-11148 GCA_037834125.1 Lippia alba | reverse complement strand
AAAATTCTTACTTCTCAGTATATTAAAATTAATTAAATTAAATAAATTAAATTGAGTTTAAGTTGAACCTTTTTGTAGGTGGACTATGGGAGGGAAATTAATTAATTTTGAATTTGGTAGGCTTTGGAGGGGGTGGGCCGTGGCGGAGGTGGGCTGGGAGGAAAATAATTGTATTTTGGAAATTTGATTGGGGATTGGGGTATTTGGGCCTTGGAGGAGGATGGGCTGGGCAGGGAAGAAAAAAAAAATTTCATATAACATATGGGCTGGTGCGTGAGGTGGAGGGGGGCTTTGGCCTACACTGGATCCGCTAGTGGGTCCAGGTGCTTTGAAAGGACTCATAGACTCAATAACTGCAAAAACTTCATCCTTAGAGATCGGTCATTGAATTGAAGTGTTATCAGCAAGTTTGAGGCTTCGTTGGAAGACACTCAGAGGTAATTCCGGTCTATCTCCTCTCTCTGCCGGG
The DNA here is from genome assembly GCA_037834125.1 of Lippia alba. Taxonomy (NCBI): domain Eukaryota; kingdom Viridiplantae; phylum Streptophyta; class Magnoliopsida; order Lamiales; family Verbenaceae; genus Lippia; species Lippia alba. Next base: position 10,679 of record JBBMKE010417517.1, on the reverse strand, counting down.
GCAAAAATATTTGTGAAGTATCCCAGAATATGAGCTTTGAGCACCTCTACATTTGTACTCCAATTACCATCAATGAGTAAGGACTCGATTTTGTTTCACCGATGTCTATTAATCGTGGAGAGATGAAAGAACTTTGTATTTCGGTCCCCCATCCGAAGCTAATCGATCCTTGATTTCTGAAACCATAGTGTTTCTTCCTGTTTAAGTACTTGATTGTATTCCTGAATGAGTTGTAACTTGAGTTCCCTAAGGTTGGCATGGAGTCTATCCACCGGAATTCGTTGAATCCCTCCGATGCGCGCCCTTAGTAGTCTCTTCCGTCTAAAGGTGTTGCCAAACCTATGTCTGTTCCAATCTCGCATGACTTCCAGCAGTACGCTAAGAGCATCCCCAAGTCCATGCAAGTTGTTCCAAACCTGCTTCAGTACTTGTTTGCATTTCGGGATGGGATTCCCATGCTGCTTCAAACCTGAAAGGTTTCAAATTAAAAGTCCGATGGAGCCCATTTGTATCAATAAAGAGTGGGTGATGATCAGCGTGAGTTCTCGGAAACACCCTAACTACACTCTCGGGAATTTTTGAATCCACTGCGGGTTTGCTAAAACCCTATCCAATTTCTCCATTACCCGTTCTTCCCCAGCAACAATTCCCGACCACATAAAGCGTGGTCCCTTGGTTTCAATATCCACCAAACCATAGTTCGCAATGGCTGCATTAAACTTCTCACATCTGCTTCAAGAAACTGGGTTGCCCCCACACTTCTCGATTGAACCCTTCACATCATTGAAATCCCTATGAGCATCCAAGCATGAGAGGTACAGGTGCTGATATTCTGTAGATCTCTCCAGAGATCCTCTCGTTTTCACGAGTTAGGGCTAGCATAAATACCAGTGCAGCGCCACTCCTGATTCACTCTCGGTCCTATCTTCGCATAGATCAGTTGAGTTTTGACATCTAAAACCTCCACTCTTATTTGTTCTGAGTTCCATAACATCCAGATTCCCCCTTCCCGACCCTGTGTCGGAGCCCTACAAACATTGCTAAACCCCAGTTGCCTTGAGATTTCCTTCTCTCTGCTCTCTACCACTTTGGTCTCTAAAAGAAATAAAATATCTGGGGTAGATTCCTACATAAGTTCACGCAGATTGCGCCTGAAACCCTCTCCTCCGATGCCATTACAGTTCCACGAAAGTACTCTAATTGGAATAATCTGTAAGTCCGGTAACGTGATCCCATTATTAGTAGGGAGGCGAGCCATGTCCCTCAATAGTTGGGACACTAGTGTTTTCATCAACAAGCATTGTCGTCTCGATTCCTGCAGTGAGATTTCTACCTGCAGTGAGATTTCTACCACCACCTTCGCAATCAATTCCTGGTTCAAAAGGGAATCGAATGTCATTACCAACTCCACTTGATGGAAGATCGGGTTCATAAATCAGATTCTCACAAAGGGGTGGTCCATATGGTAGAGTCTGGTCGCGCCCGTCTCTTCCACTCATTCCTCTGCCAGGGTATAACTCTCCACATCGTCCTCGTCCTCCATATCGTCCTCCTTTTCCTCGACCTCCATATCCCATGGAGGTTCCTCCTCGTTCCATTCTGGGTCCATATTGATTAATCTCCCAGTTACGTTCTTGCTCCCTTAGTTCAGCGTTCAAGTTTTGGTTTAGTTCACGCAGCGGTCTTTGCCGAGGTAGGGGTTGTGATTAATTCCAAGTAGGGTTTTTGGTAACTGCCTCAGCATTGGAAGTAAATTTCCTTTGAGAATCTCTTAACTTTGGTGTTCTGTCTGTAGTAGAATCTATGTTTTCATTGGGAATGTATCCTTCCTTAGTTGGCGCATTATCCAGAGACGTAGTTTTCTCCACTTCCTGATTTTCCAGATTAATTGTTTCCTCCATCAACGGATTTGTAAATACATCGTATCTATTAGTTTGGACTGGAATCCCATGATCCATGCTTCATCCTTGATTCATGCCACTCTGCTCATGTGGAACATTACGCGAGGGTCCTTCCTCCGTCTGCCCGGAAAGTCCGTCCTCGTCATGACACCATCCACAGAGCATATTGAGGTTCTTTGTCCGTCGAACTTGGTATGTATACACTAGGGTTAGAAGTATTATCCCCAGCTTGTTGTTCTGTTTCCTTTGGCTTGCTAGGACAGCTTCCGACGTGATGACCTACTCTTCCACAATGGTAGCAAATCGAGGGTAGGTTTTCATATTCGATCATGAGAAGTTTTCCTTCCACCTCTACCCTGCTGCGTAGCGATTTATCCAAGTGCAACTCGACACGAACTCAGGCATATTTGCCTTTCTCTCCCCAGTACGTGTTTTTGTCGATCTTGACAGGAACTCCAATGGAGGTCGCAATCCCAAACAACACCAGTTCTTTGTAGTATTCCATTTAAAGACCTTTAATTTTCACACAAGAAATCGTAGTTGTGATGCGATCCGTGGCCGCCTGGAAATTTGGTATCCACTTACGGACAACTAAGTAGTTGTCATTGACAACACATGAACCATTCGTCAGAATGGCCGCTGTCTTCTCTTGATCTTGCACTTTCAGTGTGTAGCAACCGTTTCCGAGCTCGATCAAAAAAAACTCTCCTTGCAATTGCCACATTTTGTCAATTCGCTCCGAGAGGAGATTTACGTTAATAGTTCGCCGGAGTATGTTGAGAATGATTGCATTTCTCCATGGCCGTCGCATCTCTTCTCTATAATCCGGTTCCAGAGTGATCTTGGGGTAGGGATAGTCCTCCGTCGGCTCTTCTAGGCGGATCTTCGTTGTGTCTAGCCCTTGCGCTTCCTCAAATCTCAGATAAGGTTCCGGCTGGCTACCCATTAAAGACGCCAAATACGAACCCTGTTGAGGTTGTTCAGGAGGATTGGGCACTTCCTTGTTCCCCTCCAACTTAGTCTGCCCTTCTTGGACTCCCTCCACCTCAACGCTTGCGTCCCCGATCAAAGTACCCTCGTTGTTCGATTTGAATTTTTAGGCGCTTCTTCTCATGTGGTGGAATTCTTCGCTAGAGAGAGGGGAAAATTTTCTCTCTCCATATTTATATAAATATGCAAATGCAGTTACATGAATCTCACAAGATCGGTCTACAATAAACGAAGGAAGATACATGCATATAGTTTGAAGAAGGCGTGTTTTTTTTTAATTTTATTTATCTGGTTGATTTTAATATTTTATAGTTATCTGACTTGTAAGTATTTTTTTTCTATTTAAATTTTTTTTTTTGAGGAAATTCTATTTAAATATTTAGGCGTTAATAACTCTAAGATATTATATGCAAATATATATCTAAAATAAATTAACCTCATGTTATTAGTAATCAAAATAAAACTATTTTTTTTAGGTAATAATGAATAATCAAGAAAATACAATAGACGTCATGAAAATCCAATGCAACCATCGAGCAGAGTAATTGTAACATATTAGAGAAATCAGAAACTTGTATAGACTTATAACATATTAGATTGAGAAAATTCAATGCAACTATCAAATCAAACAGACTTATAACATATTAGAGAAATAGTGGACTCAAATTAGTGAGAAGGATTGGGGTGGACTGCATTGATTATTGGGCTTAATCAAACTGATACAGTCCAAGATTTCAAGAGATGTTTGAGTTTTATCATTGCTGCCTAATGAATATTTTAAGAAGTAAATTTATATACTTTCTTCTTTGTAAACTTAGGCTGTCTTCTATGTATGGAAAATTTTGTTCCAATAAAAATCTGATCAATATAAGGAAGGTCTGATCGACGGTAAAATAGGGTGTTCAATTAATAATAAGCGAGGAACATGGAAATCTTCCAGGGGAAGAAGGCACCGACAGCTGAAACTATTAGAAAAGCCACTACGCTTGCAAGTGATGTCGACCAAATCATGATGCAGGTGAGACTGCAGTCTAAAGCTTCGAAACTGATCAGGAAGTGGAGTAAACCTCTGACGGGTCGGATGGAAGCGTTGTCAAAGAGAATAATTAGGGACGAATTGAAGAGGGAAGATGGTTAGGTCTATAAAGCTCCCAGAAAGTCCAATTGTGCTTGCTGAACTTTTAGGCCTGAGGGAGGGGTTGAAAATGGCATGCATGGGAATTAGTCCCGTTTTCAGAAAATCTTGGTGGAGAGTGACTCGGAGGAGGTGATTAAACTGGCACCCATATGGCGGAGTGGTGAAGGATTACCGGATGTATTTAAATAAGCTGTGGGAAGCTAAACTTCAACATTGCCGGATGTATTTAAATAAGCTGTGGGAGCTAAACTTCAACATGTTCCCCGCACCGGAAATGAGAAAGCAGATAAACTTGCTAAGTTGGGCCATAAAATTGGTGACAAGTACGTGATTTGGAAGGAGGAACCCCCGGACCTTGAGGAGCTGGATGTGATGATTCATAGCAGCTAGTCTGCTTTGTTCTGCTAGTGACCAAAAAAACTTAATACTCGTATAACTTGGTGAGGAAGATTTTATTTGATTTGATTAAACCCTTAAATTATATGGAAATATTTGATTTAATTTAATTTGGTCATTAAAAAGGGCAACCATTTTTTAATTTCTTCCTATAAATTTACTTCACTCTTCAGTTCAAGCATTCAGATTCTAGTACAGCTCAATAAGGAAATGGTTCAGTCCTGCACAGAAATTTGAATAGCTAATGCTTGAATCGTCTTGCTTGCGAATACAGTGTAATCATGGTAGATGAAGCTCATGAACAGTTTATATATTTCCATTATTAGGTCTCCTGAAAAAGGTATTGTTTTGCATCTTTATGGCGGTGGTCTCATAGACATTTATTATCTTTTGGGCGTGTAAGACTAAAATGTTCATGGGAATGAAGAGCTCGGAGGTGGAGGGAGTGTTGAAAGGAATGATCCGAATGGACAAATGTGGTTTACCAAGCTTTCTGAAAGCCAAAACAAAATAACTGTGATTACATGTTAAAGTGTTGATCATTTCTCGTTCTTTTGGTGCAGGCTAAGGTAAGGTGGCGTCTTGGTATTATTGAGGATCAAGTAGGGTTGAAACTAGATTATGGAAATTTTTGTGGGATGATCAACTTTTTTTTAGTTCCAGATTTGCATTGATGGATGGCCATTTCTGGAACAAGTGACTTCCATCAATGTTTATTTCGAACCTAAAAAAAGGGATTCTTTGTGGCATTATAACAGAGTTGGACTTTTGCTTGCTATTTAACTCTTAAGAGTAAGTTATCTATTCTAGCTATGATCATGTTTATCAATGAGTGGCACCGCACGCACGCAAATTCGGCGAGTCGCAGGTCTAAGCAGCAGGACTTGGATCAAAAAATCTAGTTTCTGAAATTACATATACCTCCCCGCTGAAGGATGAAATTTTACACCAACCTCCCATCCCACGGTTTCTTGAAAATAACATTAACCTCCCCTCGAGATTTACTTACGTAATGGAGGTTCTTTTGAATTCTCTTCGAGGTCTTGCCAAAAAGTGCACTTCAATAATTGTGTTGGGAGAGATGTACGGATTAAGCAGCACCCCATGGGATTGGGTCCAGAAGAAATAACGTACTTTGAGTAAACATGTTATAATCTAATTTCAAAATATAATATATCAAAGTATTTTTGGGTAAACCAATATAATAGACAACATGTTTGTCAAATATAATATTTCAAAATACTCCCCCAAATTGCGATAAGAGGGCCTTCACGAGTACACTTATGACTTAACACATTTGAGCACCCAAAAGTATCAAATTTTATAACTTAAATAATAAAATGCTCAATACAAATATTAGGGTGTTTGAAAATTTAACCTCACGCAAAATGGTAAATTTTGTATTATTATTATTATTATTATTATTATTATTATTATTATTATTATTATTATTATTATTATTATTATTATTATTATTACATGACTATAAAATGGAAAAAACAAAAGTTGTTTTCAAGGTATTCGCGGAAAAAAAATATATAAAAATTAATAGTTAGTATAATTATCAATGAAAAGAGTTATCACTCGTGAACAATAACAATTATATGAAATAAGAATTGAATCATTCTGTGTTACCTCCAACAACAAATAAAATCAATCAAATACTTAAAATCATAATGATAACCAACATCATCATAAATATACATCTGATTGTGAATAAATTTATAATCAAACAATCAAACCAAAATAGGCATCGTTAAACATTAATTAAACAACAATTGTCTTAGATTTTATTTGGAGTTCCACCCGTATCTTGCATCAAAATGTACATTGATATTATTAAAATATAAGTAAATAACAATATATATATATATATATATAATAAAAAGGTGCACTTACAAATATTCAAACAACATTCATTGGTTCAATCTATGACAAAAATAATAATCAAATTAAAAATAAAAGAATATGTACCTTATCTCAGATCTCAAGCAAAATTGATACACTATAGTTCATCCTTAACATCAACTGTGAGTTTAAATCTACAAAATAAATAGATTAGAAAGTATCTTTAGAAAGATGATAAGAAAATATCTTTAGATAAATCGATAAGAAAATATCTTTAGAAAGACGAAGGTTTATATTGATTCATATAAAAAATAATATCTTGTGATTATGAAGATTTGTAAATATGAGCTAAGTGATTTATAAACGTGAGAGATATATGATATAGGATGATATAGGATTTCTCCGCCCACCGATATATATAGCACATAATCTTATCCGAAAGATATTTAATATTTTAAATAGATTGAATTATATTTAATATTAATAATTTCATTTTAAATTCAAATATTTTTTACTAAGCGATTTTGAGAGTTTTACGTTAGTTTTAAGAGTCTTAAATTTTAAATAATCATTAAATATTTAAGAATATTATTTATTTGCATAATATATTAAAATTTAATGAAATTTCTACACATTTAAGTGATAACAAAATTTGAGGTTTCTTATATTTAAATTTTAAATTTAAATTATTCCAACTAAGAATTTGAGAATTTATACGTAACTTAAAATTTTGAACCGACTTGAGATTTATGTGATAATAAAATTTGAGATTTTTTTATATTTAAAATTCAAAATACTCTAATTAATGAGATTTTTTGTCTAACGATTATGAGATTTCTTGTATAGTAAAATAAAAATTCATTGTGATTATCCACGTCAGTTTACACGGAGATAGTCTCAAGGGTTGTGAATTATATATATATAAGGATAGATTTGGAATGAGGAATGCACGATGGGGAATGGAGAGCATCCAAATTCTTAATAAAATAAGGATTTCTAACCTTAAAACATATTAATCATTTCTTCAAAATTGAATTTGGTCATTCCATTATTGTCTCATTTCATCGTAACAATCATGTTGTTAACATGTGTTACAAACAGCGGGTGAGGATTTTATATCAACTGGTCTCTTCAGCTCAAATTCATTATTGGGATGATAATTATATCCAATAGAACATTTAAATTATGGTCCAAAGGCTCATGGTAAAATATCAAAGCCCAAAAAGTCCAATCCACTTGCTCACCGACACCTCACGCTCGAGATCATGTCAAGCGCCACATCAATATATTTTTTTTTGGTACAAAAAGGAGACATAAAGTCTCAGTTAGAAGGCTGATCCTCCACAAGAAGAGTCTTCAAATCGTCATCTGGTATGTCCCACACCGTGAGGCCACAACAAGAGTGTCCAATTTTCGCAAGATAATTAGCGCATATGTTCCCTTCGCGCCACGTATGAGTAATCTTTGTTTCCCAAGGGCGGCCGAGGAGTGCTCTACAATCAGCAATCAAATTACCCCAAGGATGTTGCTCAAGAATAATCTTATGATCACGAATAAGAGAAACAGTCAAAAGCAAGTCACACTCCACCCAAATCTTTTCAAATCGTCTATCTCTTGCTAGTCTCAAGCCTTCTCTAACTCCTAAAAGTTCAGCCATGTTAATAGAAATATTTCCCAAATTAAAAGAAAAACCATAGTCCCATTCACCTTTATCATCTCTAACTAATCCCCCTTCAGCCGCTGAGAAAGAGTTGTGAAAAACACTTCCATCGTTATTCAATTTGACTCAACCCATAGAGGGCTTGCTCCACGCAAAATCAGGAAGTCTGATAATTCGGTTCTAACCTCTCTTTGTCCAAATAAATTGGAGATCCAACACAAGTTCTTTGATTTGGGGAATAATAAATCCAATAGAATCATCCTTTTGTTGGAAAATGAATCTATTCCTCGATTTCCATAAAGTCCAGATGGTAGCCAGAAAAATGAGATTCCAAGAAATTGACGGAGCGATAATATTACGGAAGCTAATCCTAAGATTTTCCTCCACCCAATTGCTTGCACCCGTAGCCCGGAACCCAAAGATCTCAGTTGGTACAATGAGATGTTCCCATGTCCGTCTGGCAGTAGTACAATCTTGAAGAATATGCAGGATATCCTCTCTCCCACCATTGCAGCGAGTGCATATATCTGTGTCAGCAATATGTCTATCAAAGCTATCAAAGCGCCACATCGATATGACACTACTCAATAGGATTAATTACATTTACTTGTTGTCAAAAAAAATAAAAAATTACATTTACCTCTTTTTGAAATTTTAAATATTATAATTGGATTCTCGTTATTTATTTTATTATATTTTTTAAAAAATTATAAATTACATTGGATTAATCTTTCATAAAATTTAGGGTGATATCGTAGATTTTGGGAGTTATATGTTATGTTTTACGTCTACCTTAAATTTAAGGTAAATTTAGTATAAAAAAATATTGGGCTAATTTCAGACATCCCTGTCCTTGGATTTTTTTGCGTTTTGCCCCCTAACTTTTGAATTGGTCAAATTTTGTCCCTAACTTTTGAAAAATGTTGCACTTAATCCCTTTCTGGCGGAATCTTGGTGAATATTTCTCCAGATTTTTTGAACAAAATTTTTGTTTGATTTCTAAAGGTAAATCTATACAGATCAGATGTTAAATGTATTGATAATATATATCAAATCGAAGCTATCGACGTAAGGAACACAATGTTGGTTTTGAAATCAAGATCCGACAACTAATAAAAGGAAAATCATCAGTCAATGATGGCGAACGGCTGTAAAGCTTTGCTAGCGAATTCTAATGGCTTGCGATAGTCAATTGGATCGAATGGAGTATGAGTTTTGTTCTTCTTGGAAAGCAAAATACAATGACGGTGGTCTTGACTCTTTGGTCGCTATGTCGAAGGAAAAATAGACGGTCAAAATTAATATTCAGCTGGAATAGTGTAAAGGGTGTTAAGTGCAACAATTTTCAAATGTTATGGGAAAAATCATACCAATTCAAATATTATGAGGCAAAGCGTAAAAAACACCAAATGACAAGGTTTAGCCCAAAAAATACCTAAGACAGGGGTAAACTGGTAAAGTGAAAATTTCAAGTTTCAAAATCTATTACTTCACCTTAAATTTAATGAAAATTTGATATAATACAATTTATAATTTTTAGAAGGGACCAAAATGTAATAAAATAGCTAATAAAGATTCAATTATAATATTTAAAATTTCAAAGGGTGTTAAATATAATTAAACCAATCGATATAAATTAAAGACCCTATAACTCACTAAGGAAAAAATAACTTTCACTTTTTTCGTATTTAATTATTATATCCTTAAGTTTTCACTTATAAGCCGGACTCACTTGCAACTTGGATTAACTTAAGCGTTGCAGGGTTTAAGTTGAGAAACTACTGGACTTATCTACCGACGATTTATGCGTACTTTGCTCAGGTTGTAGACTTAATTAGAAGACATCATTTTACGCCCTCTTTAGGGGACATTGTTGGGCACAAGGCGGTACGATCTATTGTGTCATACAACTCATAATTAATGTATTACGCCAGTAAATAAATAAATAAATAAATAAAGCACCATAAATAAAATGTTGAAATTTTTATACACACCGAGTGCGGGATCTACAAACATTCACAATTTCAAAAAATCAACGAGATATTCTCATGCACACAGGGCATGAGATCAGAATAATGTGTTTACCTAACTAACCTCTAAAAGTTAGGCTAAATACATTATATATCATGGTATCAGAGCAGATTCTATTTTAGGTATGTCTCTCCACCTTTGCACAATGGCTCGTACATGTTCCAATTTCTGCAAAGTTCACGCTCCAATTTGTCTTACATTCCGTGATCTTGGGTGTCACGGGGATGTGTCGAGTAATCAAGAATATGGAGTTCAATTCATAATGACTTGACAGCCTTCCGCTCAACAATTAGTTTTGGGGATGAGTTAGATCAAATACATAATTATCACGTATATCAGAACAAGTTCTATTTTAGGTATGTCTCTCCATCCTCGCAAATATTCCGAAATTCATGCTCCAATTTGTCCCGCATTCAGCGGTAGCCATGAGCATTCCGAATAATTAACATGAGCGTCAAATATCTCATATCGATTAATGGGAATGTGTCGAATATCTCATATCGAATAATTACCATAAGGGTAATGAGAGTGTGTCAAATATCTTATATCTAATAATTAAAGATATAGATCCGCTTTTAAAAATGTATTAGACCAAATACATTATTTATCAAGATCCGTCTATAACTGATGGGTCACATCTACACAATCCAAACATTGTCCGTTAGGCAAAACCTTATGGTAACAAATCTCGAGCAGCTAACGTCGTCCTTGCCAC
>JBBMKE010417506.1:0-11149 GCA_037834125.1 Lippia alba | reverse complement strand
AAAAAATTTGATACTAAAAGTTATTCACATTATCAAGCTTACACATACAGGGACGTAGCCAGGAATAAGCGAGAGGGGGGCGAAACTAAAATTTTTAAAATAAAAGGACTAAAATTTAAAATTCGGGGGGACGAAAATTAAAAATTAAGGGGGCAAAACTAAAAATTTTCTAAAATATATATGGGGTATATGGGATTTTTCAAAATTTGCTCGCCCCCCCCCCCGCCCCCCATGTGGCTCCGTCCCTGATGACGAACAAAACCCACACCCCATTCAGCTTTGTTGGTCATCGGAATCGTCAGAATTCACCCGCAAAGCTTCGCGGGTCATGCGTCATCTTTGACTTGCAATTCCTCCTTTGTTCATTGCCGGATTTTGATTTTGAGACAATCATTGTGTTCCTTACATCAAGATCTTCCATTTGATGTATAATATCAACAGATTTGACATCTGATTTGTATGGATTTGAAACACGAAATCATGCCAAATTTTTTTAACTATTCCGGCGGAATATTCTTGGAAAAGGGGTTAAGTGAACATTTTGCAAAGGTAAGGGGGGAAAATGCACCAATTTGAAGTTCAAGGGGCAAAGTGCACAACCCCCCAAAGGCTGGGGGTGACTATAATTAGCCCTACTTTTTATTTATAAAAGATTACAATTTTTGATGATTTTACTATTAGGAAAAATTACATCTAACTTCCCTGTATTTGGGCCTAATTAGAATCTAGTCCACAATTTTTAGAAAATTACAAATTAGTCCCCAACTTTTGAGAACCGTTTGTGGTCCCTATCCGTTTTGTCATTCCCAAAATGCCCCTGATTTGTTGTTAAAATCATATTTTGTAGGGATCGTTTTGTTATTTTTGTAAACTTTAGGGATAATTTTGTAATTTTGATCATATATTCAATGTAACACTCAAAAAACCATCAGGGGCATAAATGTATTTTTATAAATATTCTAAAGGGACCTCAAATCAAACAAGATTATAGGGACTAAAATGTAATTTTACGAAAATAATGAATTACATTGTAATTAAACCTAAATACAAAGTAGTTAGATGTAATTCTCCCTTTTTCTTTTTCTGTAAATACCGTTCCGTATGTTACACTTATTATACTCTGTATGGGGGGCCATGGTATAAACTCACACTACAAAGTACAGGGAGATCTTAATCTCACTATTTTGTTAATTTTTAGGTTTAATTACAAAGTAATTTATTTAAATTAGAAAATTACAATTTAATCTTTATAAGTTTTGTTTGGTTTAAGGTCACTAACTGCATTTGTAAATGTACACTTATATTCCTGACATTTTGTATGAATGTTACATTGAATATATAACAAAAAATTATAAAACTATTCTAAAGTTTACAAATATAAACAAAAAAAATCCCTAGAAATAATTAATTTAACAATACACTATCTAGAATCACAAAACAATTAAAACAATCAAGGGTATTTTTGGAATGACATAACGGAACCCGGAGAAACGTTAGGGACTAGAGACGAATCTCAAATGTTAGAGACTAAAATGTAATTTTTCAATATTGATGGATTACATTGTAATTACGCATAAATATATGGTAGTCATATGTGTGACTCGAACACAAAATCTCAATCAGGTAGCACACGATACTTTGTTACAAAACAATAGTTGATATTGCAAACACAGATATATTTTTTAGTTTAAATTACAAAGTAAAAAAGGACCGATAGTTACATATTGAATCTTTTATTACTGTTTTATTTTTTATTTTTAATTTAAATGATTGATTTACTCAAATTAAAATTGCACGCCGATATAATATAAATAGTTAAATTTGTCGACTTATTCATGCATGTAATCAAGTAGACCACCAAAAACCATATGTATATCTTATTTTTGAGTTCCACTGTTTACCGTATGTACATTAGATTACACATCATTTTTTTCTCTGTCTAGACCGGAGACCGAATTGCCATGGCATCGGAGCAGCCTGCTACGACCCCCGCCTGATCGGAGCAGACGGCGTCGCTTTCTACTTCCACGGCGAGAGCAACCACCACTTCGCCCTCGTCTCCGACACCAACCTCCAAATCAACGCCCGTTTCATCGGCCACCGCCCCGCCTCTAGAAGACACGATTACACATGGATCCAAGCGTTGGGCGTTCTATTCGGATCGCACAATTTCTCCGTCGAGGCAACCAGAGCCGCAAAATGGGACGAAAACATCGACCACCTCAAATTCACCTTCGACAACAACGAGATTTCAGTGTCGTCTCGATGGGAATCGAAAGTAGGGGGCGTCATGATCGACAGGCTATCGCGCACAAACAGCGCCAGTATTTCCATAGATGGAGTTGTGGAGATTGGGGTTAATGTTGTCCCCATAACCAAACACGACGATAGAGTGCACAATTATCAAATACCTTTCGAGCGCGACTGCTTCGCGCATCTGGAGGTGCAATTCAAGTTTTCGGGTTTGTCGGCGACGGTGGAGGGCGTGCTTGGGCGGACATATCGGCCGGATTATGAGAACAGGGTGGAATTGGGGGTGGCGATGCCGGTGGTGGGAGGTGAAAAAGAGTACAGGACCACGTCCCTTTTCGCGGCTGATTGTCTGAAGTGTGTATTCTCAAGGGCGAATGATGAAGATAAATATAACAAGCCGGTGTTTCAGGCAATGAGCCAATATTAATTAATTAAATATCTATGTTTGTTTTATTTAATAGTGCAACAATAACTTATAATAAATTTAAGAATATGTAACATCGTTTTGCGCTATATTTTTTATGAAATTTATCTTATTCTGTATTTTAATTAATGTACGAATTAATGCTGATAAGTGTTTTTGGTTTGTAATGCTGATAATTAAGTTGTTTAGTTCCACATTATATATGCAGATGAGGGTATTAAAGTCTCTTATTAAAAAAACCCACGGTCGCTTTGACCGCTTTCCCCATTAAAAAAAAAAGTCTCTTACTTATTCGATTGGGAAACCGTCATCGAATAGGAAATTTTTTGTTTAATTTAGTTTATTTTGTTTTGCATCCGGTACAAGATCTTAATTAAAGAAAACAAGATTCTCATCCCACTATTCCGATCCATCCCATGATTCTATTGTTGTTCGGCTAGGGGTTACACATCTGTTGTTAAACTACATTCGTGTGATTTGTGGACTAATGAATTAATAATAGTATTAATTAATTTGAGTAATTGTAAATCGAATAATAAATCTAGAGGGTCGCACACAAATGCCAGAATAAGAAGGTATTGCTAGAAAGGTCAAAAGAGTTGATCAGGAGAAAGCTTAGGAAAATTGGTCCATCTAGGTAAATGAATCATGTATTATTTAATTGAAGAATTAGTAATTATAAAGCTCAAATATAATTAATTGGAAAATTAATTGTAAAGTCTGACGGAGAATTAGTTATAAGGGAAATTTACATCCAGGTACCCTGCATTTAGCCATAATTACAAATCAGGACCTATTATTTCGTTTTTTACATATTAGTCCCTAAAGTTTGATTCCGTTAGAGGTCCACGATAGCCGTTAGAGTTCCGTCAAATTTTTGACCTGTTCTTCCAAAAATGCCCTTGAATTTTTTGTTAACATCTTACAAAATGACCCCTCAATATTTTACCACCTTACAAAACGACCCCTCAATTTCTTATATATAACAAAACAGTCTCTATGGGAGTTTGGTAATCCTGACGGAACCCTAACGGAAGGTAGAGACCTCAAACGGAATGTAATATAAGGGACTAATATGTAAAAAACAAAAGAATAGGTCCTAATTTGTATTATAGCTAACTGCAGAGTACCTAGATGTAAATTTCCCTTAGTTATAAAGACCCATTAGAATTAATTAGATAATTAATTCTAAAGTCCAATTCGAAATGAAAGGCCTAATGAATAATTACTTGAAATATTAATTAATTTTTTAAATAAATAGAAGATAATATCCTAATTTATTTATTTATGAATTAAATACATGAAAGATAATATTTTAAAATTTTTAGAATAAGTTTCTTGAGAAGATATTAATTGAAAATAAGGTTTTAATTGATTATCTTAGAAAATTATACACTAAGAAAAAAATAGAATTTTGGAAAGATAATAATCCTTCTCGATCACAACATAAGGATAGTTACTTCAAGATAAAAGAGAAGAAGATTTATATTCTCGCTCAGGACATTATTAAAGCATGAAGAAAAGAAATCTAAATTCTATCTTATAAAATAGAATAGATAGTGATGTGGGCAACATCTGCCTGACGCGTGGACCTATGCGGAACGAACACGTGTCTCGTCTTATAATCAAACAAGTACTCTGAGTTGTACCTCGAACACCTCTTGGAATCCCCATAAAATTACCGCGTACGTTACTCGGTCTCCTCGATCCGGCCCCTCGGTCAGCCTCGCCCGAGTCGATCGACCCCTGCCATGCGTCAGCACCTCTACACCCACTAATGGCCGACCGAGCATTTAATGCACGGCCTTAATGGGGCACATGTCAGCACGCGGCGGTAACACGTGGTCGACGCAATGATGGGATTTACCTAGTATAAATACCCCCCGCATTTATTTCACAAGTAAGCTTTTTACATACCGCATTTACTGCACTACTCTACTCGATCAATATCACTCGATCCTGACTTGAGCGTCGGAGTGCCAACCTGGGTAAAACCCCCACGCCCCCCAAGTTGGCCTCTAGTTCACCCATTCTGTTTACTCGATCAGGTTACTCGAGAAGACTGACGGCCTCCCTCAATTACAAATTCAAATGGTTCGACGTGCCCATCCTCGACCCCGAGTCCATCAAGGAAAAGGCCTCGATCATTTTGGCGCTGTCTGTGGGAACGCCGTACAAAAGTCGGTAATAATGTCTTCTCGAAATGCCATCAACAATATTCAAGCCGATGGAGAAAATCGCGAGATCATTCCCCAACTTCCAGCTCAAGCCATAATGCAACCTGCCGCCAGCATTCCCTTGGTATATTCCACGCCTGAGCTCGAGTTATACTTGAAAGCATGCCAAGATGAAGTTGTGGCTGCTGCCGCGGAGAACCGAGAGCCTCGGATGCCGTTCTCCCCTGCACCTCGTCCAGTGGCTGCAGCCCAACCGATAGTCAACGCCCCCGCTTGTGCCCCACCCGTTAACTATCAATTTCTGGTGGCATACTTTGCGGATAGGGGCTTATCGCCCCAATCGAACCCGCCAGACATCGCCCCAATCCCGATTTACCTCGCCGACCTGCAAGGGAAAAACTCGAAGAGCGAGAACAAGAAGCTAACTCGAAAGCCCCTAGCAGACGTAAGCGGCGAGCAGATCAAGATCGGCCCCATGTTTCTCAACAACGCCATTCTCAAGAAACCGGATCCCGACAGTCTTACACCACCCAGTATTCACGAGAGGATTACGTCGAGAGAAATGGACCTGCCTCCCAGCGCAACTCCAGTGAGTCTTTAGTCGATTAGGGCCCAACGGGAGAAGGAACAAAATTCGATGGTCTAACCGGGAAATAATTGTGCTTTCGGATGACTTACGCAATCAACTGCCACCGCACGCTCCCAGGGAAGGCAACCTCCGCGAGGGCCAAGGTTCTCGTGGTCAGTCTCCGAGTCGGCACTCGGATCGACGCGAACACGGTAACAGCCTTGGAATCAGCCTGAACGACCCACTCCTCCCCAAGATCGAGTACAGAGATACCGAAGCATCCGGGAAGCGAACTCTCCATTCTGTGATGCTATCATCGAGGCCACCACCGAGGACAAGATTCCGACCGGCCTCCCTACCTATAATGGCTCCACTGATCCGAAAAAGCATATCTCGAGGTTAGAAATCAATTGAGCATGTTTCCTCATGATACCGATATCTGGGCCAAGATCTTTGTAACCACTCTGGAAGGGCCAACTCAAGACTGGTTCAATCGACTTCCGCTTCGGAGTATTCCATCCTACCAAAATTTGACTGAGCAGTTTGTTGCTCATTTTTCATCTATGAAAGGAGACAAGTTGCCTTCGACATATCTGTATACGATCAAACAAGGCCCCAACGAATCTTTGAGAGATTTATTTATTGGATTTTCTCAAGCAAAAATCAGGCCGTAATAAACAACGATTGCGCCCTATACATATTTCTGCAGAAATCCAAGAACCTTGCCGATATCCAGGCGACTGCTTGCGATTGGATGCAGCTCGAAGAGCTTGAGAATTCGAGATTCAACACGACCCAAGCCAGGAAAAACGACTCGGCGCGATATTCTAAAGCCGACAATCAGCCAAAGAACGATGCACCCGGACCATCACAGCCTCGAAAGCACTTCACACAGTTTACCCGGCCAATTGAGGAGATTTACAACGTGATCGATCCAAAACTCCTCAGAAAGTCGAAGCCTATGAAGAACACGGACAAAAACCAAGAGAGTAACAAGTTTTGCAACTTCCACCGGCAACGGGGACACAGTACGTCCGATTGCAATGCTCTCCAAGAAGAAATTGAGAGGCTCATAAAGGGCAGACACTTGCAAGAATTTATCAAAAAGATTGACGATCATGCTCGAAATCGCTACCAGTGAACTCAGGTGTCCCCACAGTGAGCTCGACAAGCCAAGCCACCCATCGAGCATGAGCAAAACAATCCACCTTGCCTCGAAAGAATTGATATGATTGCCGGAGGACCATCCGGTGGTGATTCAAAGACCGCTCGGAAGAGGACTCGAAGGGAGGCTGCTCGAGGATACTTCGGCCCCCGAGAGATCTTCAATGTACAGACCGACGAGCCTGGGCGACAAGGAAGTTATCTTTGGTTCTAATGATGTAATAGATACTCAGCACAACTCGAGTGACGTACCTAGTTGTCCCATGGTCATCACTCTCGATGTTGCAAACTTTGCTGTATCTCGAACTCTTATCAATAATAGAAGCTCTAGCAATATCATTTTGTATTCGACTCTTGTCCGAATGAATTTGCATGATAAACTATTGCTCGACCCAATCAGGACCCTTTGACAGGTTTCGGGAGAGCTGAGGTTTACACGAAGGGTCGAATCCGATTGATTACTTCAATGGGAACCTTGCCAAGAAGAGCTACCAGAGAAATCGAGTACATGGTGGTCGAGATGCCATCGGCATATAACATCATCTTTGGACGTCCCGGACTGATCGAATTCCGAGCCGTCATCTCGACATTCCACCAAACGGTCAAGCTCTCCACTAATTTCGGGATAGGCGAGGTGAGATGTGACGTCCCAGTGTCGTGGACCTACTATGCCATATCGATGGAAAAAACTGCGGGCCCATCAAACAACTCTGTCGATTTTCCTGTCTCTGAACTTCTTCCCGAGGAATACCTCGATGATCCAAAAAGCGTTGCCTCGGAACTTTCCAATCATGCCAACCCTCGGAATAAGAAGAAACAAAAGGAGGAACCACGGCTCGAATCGACTGAAGAACTCAAAGTAATTGAGTTATCTCCCCGCCATCGGGATAAAAACACTTATATCTGAAAAGGGTGTCGAGGAAATAAGGAATGCATGCTCATACAACTTCTTCGAGACAATCTCGATGTCTTCGCCTCGAGCGCATCTGAACTGGTAGGAGTCGACCGGAAAGTCATTGAGCACCACCTCAATGTCGATCCGTCCTCCAAGCCTGTGAAACAAAAACTACGTAGACAGAGCGACGCTCGAAATGCGATAATCGAGGGCGAAGTCAACAAACTATTGGTTGCTCGATATATCACTCCGGTACAGTACATCGAATGGCTCTGCAATGTTGTGATGGTACCCAAACCAGGAGGAAAATGGCGGATGTGTAATGATTTTACCGACCTCAACAAGGCTTACCCGATGGATCCATACCCCTTACCAAGAGTCGACCAACTGGTCGACTCCACGGCCGGCTACGAACGACTGAGCATGATGGATGCCTTTCAAGGCTATTACCAGATACACATGGCTCAGGAGGACGAATCGAAAATAGCATTCGTCGTTTTCAATGGCATCTACTGTGTCAAAGTAATGTCATTCAGATTAAATAATGCCGGTGCTACCTACCAACCCATGATGAATAAGGTATTCGAACCAGAAATCGGAGGGTCTGATGCGAGAAGGCTGGGGATCACCTCGAGCATCTCCGACGAGCATTCGATCTGCTGAGAAAATTTAATCTTAAGCTAAATCCCGCCAAGTGCACCTTTGGGATCGATGGAGGAAAGTTTCTTGGGTACATGGTCAGCCAAAGAGGAATCGAGGCAAACCTAGCAAAAATCAAGGCAATACAACAGCTCTAAAAACCACAGTCGATCAAGGATGTACAACGGTTGATCGGTCAAGTAATATCCCTCAATCGATTCATCTCTCGATCAACAGAGAAAAACCTCCCTTTCTTCAAAATTTTGAGAAATGTTAAGTCTTTTGAGTGGATAACAGATTGTAACCAAGCTTTTGACGATCTTAAACAGTATCTCTCGACTCCGCCTATTCTAACTAAGCCTATTAACTCGGAGACACTGTATCTTTAACTCGTTGTTACATACGAAATAATCAGCTCAATTTTAGTAGCCATCTGAGATAGAAAACATTTGCCTGTATACTATTTAAGCAAGATCTTACACGGACTGGAAACATGGTACCTGGAAGTCGAAAAATTCGCCCTTGCGGTGACCCATTCATCTCGAAAATTGAAACCATATTTTCAAGCGCATCCGATAGTGGATTGACAGACCAGCCTCTCAAGTAAATTATGAAAAAGCCCGACGCTTCTGGCAGACTCACGCGTTGGTCAATCAAACTCAGACAGTTCGAGATAACGTACCGACCGAGGGTTGCATATCAGGCTCAAATCCTAGCTGACTTTCTTGCAGAAAAAGACAACTCTATCACTCTCGAACTCGATGACAGCCTCTAGGTCATGTCAGTCGATGGCTCTTAGACCTTTTCGGGGGAAGGAGCGGGGATATCCCTCCAAAACACCCACGGGACCATCACCCTCGAATTTCCTGCCACGAACAATGAAGTAGAATACGAGGATATCTTGGCAGGATTAAAAATTGCAAAAACTCAAGGAATTACTCGGCTAAGAGCTTTGGCCGATTCCCAACTTATCGTCGGACAGATCATCGGAGAATATGAGGCTCGAGAGGAAACGATGGCAAAATACCTTGCATTGGTGCAAGCATTTTTAGCCGATTTCGAAGAATTCCAGCTAATGCATATATTGAGAGAAGAGAACACGCGAGCAGATGCCTTGTCGAAATTCGCCAGCATCCAGCAAGGATCCAAGGCGAAAATAATCATATTTCTCTCATCGGAGCAAAGAGCGATCGATCCGATCTCATCACAAGTCCATGCAATCGATGTTACCGAACCATGTTGGCTCGATAACTTGGTCCTCTTCCTTCGAGATGGGCTATTACCCAACGATCCGATCGAAGCAAGGAAAATCAAGTACAGAGCCTTGAACTGTTTTCTCGATAATTAGGGTCGATTATACAAAAAGGCTTTTATAGGACCAACCAAGAAGTGTCTCCGACCTTCCCAGGTGCAGCAAGTCCTCAGAGAAATCCACGTTGGGTCCTGCGAAAATCACTCGGGTTATAAGTCCCTCGCACTGAAGGTTTCTCGAGTGGGTTTCTATTGGCCAGCCCTTCGAAAAGACTCTTATGAGTTCGTCAGAAGATGCATTAGATGTCAGAAGACCGCTACCTTATCTCACCAACATCCGGCTGAGATGATTGTGGTCGACTCAGCGTGGCCATTCGACCAGTGGGGAATCAATATAATTGGACCATTCTCCCTTGCTTCTCGATGAAGATAATTTGTCACTGTTGCTATCGATTACTTCTCCAAATGGGTCAAAGTCCTGGTTGTCCCTAAAATCACCTACTATGTCATTCGAGATTTTATGATCTGGAAAAACATAATCACTCGATTCGGCATTCCTCGGGTCATCATATGCGACAATGGGCCCCAATTCTGAAGCAATCAACTTAAGGCATATCTAGCTGACTTCCGAGTAAGTCAACGATTCACATCGGTAGGACATCCCCAAGCCAATGGGCAAGTAGAAGTCACAAACCGGACTCTCATTCAGAATCTTAAGGCGAAACTCGACGCGAAGAAGGAATTCTAGGTCGACGATTTAGATCATGTGCTATGGGCTTACAGGACAACTCTTCGAACACCCACTCGACAAACACCCTATTCGATGGTGTATGGTTCAGAAGCTATGATCCCCGGTGAGATTTTACATCACTCCCCTAGAGTCGAGCAACAAGCACTCGAGCAGAATTCCTTGCAACGTGCTCATGATCTTGATACAATCGAGGAACTCCGAGAACAAGCTTATCAAATGATGCAGACCTATCATGCGACAACTTCAACAGCCTACAACAAACATCTCTTACCTCGACACTTTCAGGTTGGAGATTTGGTTTTAAAAAGAGTTGATGTCACAAAACACATCGGAAAACTTGAAGACAACTGGGAAGGGACATTTCGAGTCTCATCTGTCGGAAGAAATCGATCGTATCACCTCGAGGATTTGCAAAGAAGACCCCTTCCTCGACCATGGAATGCTCACAACCTCAAGAAGTTTTATTTGTAACTTTATGCTCGACAGTTGTACTTCACACTTTTTATCTGATGAAATACACGTTTTTTATTTGATCTTATCCTTATCCTTAATTCTGTTTTATCGTGCTTTACCGTTACATCGAAAGATTCGAGCACCCCTCACATCTTATTGATACAACGCTCTCGATAACATTAACTCGGATAAAAGTGGAAAGATGTTTACACAAACTCAATATTTCATTAACAAAATAACTGAATTATAATTTAAAATATTCGATAAATTAAAAACAATTAACAACTAAGGGAACCTCGATGAAACATTATCGAGTCCACATTTTGGATTTTCCACAAAGGGAGCAGATCATACTCGAGCCCCTACCTATTTACAAATGGGCTCCGAGTCATCAACTACTGGCATTCACCCTAACAATTGAGACGCCTAAATACAAAGAGATTCACCCTAACGATCGAATCCCTGAAACAAATGGTTCACAATCAGCAAATTAAATTGAGCACGAAGATAGGGCGAGTCCATTCTCTTCGTCTCACGGGTTGGTCCCCTCCTCGATGGGCACTTGGGCTTCCGG
>JBBMKE010417470.1:0-11152 GCA_037834125.1 Lippia alba | reverse complement strand
TGAACATTGAGCCTGTAACAAAATATAATATATGTGATTACATTTATGTGGCCTCTTCATCAATAAAAATGCTAATAAGTCCAGAAAGTGTTTCAAATATTACAAAATATAACAAATTTCTTACAATCTTTTCCAGGATTCGAAATAAACTTATCGAAAATCTGAAATTAAAGAGAAAATGTTCATTAGTTCGGTAGGTTAAAATCACCTGTGGTGGGGATGAAGTGGGCCAAATAGAAACACCTTCCGCCAACCATATGCCAAATCTAGTCATCCAAAATCATATTAACTACGATTGAATTTACATAAGAATCTTACAAGCAAAAACAAACACACAAAGGTTTAGTCTGATGAGCACTAAGCAAACCACCCTTTACGAGATTATTCCATACTGGAATGACGATTACACACTTCAGCTGCATAGAACACAACATGAGATGAGCAAATAATAAGTAAAAGGAGTATATTATATAATGGTGATCTTTGCCAACTTAGAAGGAAGGAACATGAGAATCTTTTGATAATGTCATGATAGAACAATTTTTACCTTGAGTATATTACAATCACTTTCTTATTAACACAAATTTACATATGTGTCCATTTCCTGAAGGACATCTCTTATGAGCTCGACAGAGAATTGCATGTTTATTCCAAGTCCAAGATGAACTTCGGTCATACCAACTTCAAGATATATTATAAATTGATATCCCACTATTAAGCAATGAAATCCTCTTACGGGTTAGGCCATTCAATTTCAAGATATATTAAAAACTGATTAGTTGACAACTTGACATGTTGGCTAAGCATAACTACTATGTGCAAAGGTTCAAGAATTTTTTTTGCTTTATAAAATTAGGAACCAAACTACAAACAAACGAACTCAACACAGAGTACATAAAGGAGAAATGAGGCCCCTAAAATTCAGTTTCTTTTGCATCTCTAGCTTGATCATTAGATAGCAGATAAGTTATTTTACAAAAAGAAAACCAAAAATTGTACAAGAAAAGAACACAAATTGCTAACAAGATACAAATATAAAAATCCAAAAAGTGATACTCAATTTGGCAAAGACGTCAAGACCTCCAATCAAGTTTAAGATTAAATGAAGAATCAGGAAACTATAACCAAAATGTCCACAACCCCAATGCACACCCCGTCTAGATTATTAGCATTCAGATTTAACAAAATAACAAAAGACAAATCAAGATAAATTAAATTTAGGTGAGAAAAAGTTACCGCTTGAAGGGCCTGGGAAGCCTTTTGTTGATCAATGAGTTGGCGAGCCATTGTCATCAAACTTTTGACATCGATAAGGTCCGAACTCGAGGCAACATCTATGTTCAGAGGAGGAGGAGGCAGAGCTGTGTCCTCAGCCTCCATCATATCCGCGGCTCCATTGTATATGACGTTACAGTAGAGGAATTCCGGCAATTTCGTTACAGATCTCTGTGCTTACTTTTCCTCGGATAGAATTATCTAAGTACCAATTTCAAAGAAAATTGATGTAGTAATTCTTCAATGGTCAGAAACCCAAAATACAGAAAACGTTATCATATAAAATAAACAGAAAATTAGCAACGTCAAAGACTCAAAACCCATATACCGAATCAAGCAATTCAAGTGTAACAAGCACTTCGAGTAAACCATACATCAACAAGAATTAGAATTTAGAACAGATCCTAACATTTATGAAAACATACTTCCCAACACTAATAACAACAAATACCTGGAACAAAGGTGGCTCGATTTCAATTTGGTGCCGCAAACGGGGCTCCAAATCAATTAGTGCGCCGTTGTGCTGGGACTTCATGATGAACTTCTAGTGGCGGACATCACTGAGCAGGACTCGGTCTCACAATAGGAGGGTGAGGAAGAGGAGCATAATTGCTCTACACCAGCGGCATGGCCAAGAACAACCACCGAAATGAGGAATCGCGCAGATAACACGCGGATGGAGAAAGAGGTGGTAGTGGTGCGTGTGTGCGCCGGGAAAATGGAGGGGCAAGCGGGAGAAAGTGGGGGAAAAGAGACGAATTTTTCTCTTTAATGGGATGTTGAATTTGTTACAACTTAGAAACCTCTTTAATTCAAGTTTGGATGGACTCTTGATTTATTAAACTTCCCCTCTAATTTATCCTCCGATTAATGCTTGATAAATTGATATTATAATATATTAATCTTTATTCTAAATTAATTTGCCCCAACAATAATTTTAAGAAATATTTTTTAATTTTAATATTTAATTAAATTTCTCTTTTAATTATATGAATCCTATAATTTGCAATCAAATTTAATGAATCCTCCCGTTTTTTAATTTGTTTATTTTATGTATACTAAAATCAACAAACGCGAATTTTTAGTGCAAACAACACACAATCCGCCGCTTTAAACGATGTCATGTAGTGCGGCATGCCAATGTAACTTAATAAAATCACACAAAAATAAAGAAAATGCTAAAATAAAGTCACACAAAAATAATGAAAGCGCGAAAATAATGCCAACTTTTGCAAGAAAAATATTTATATCTAATGGCTCACAGCCTATTTGGATTCACGACTTAAAAAATTAATTTCTACACTTAAAAAAATTAAGGGTTAATTACACTTGACCCCCAAATTAAATAAGATAATTATAATTGATACCCCACTTTTAGATAGAATCACAGGCATCATCCCTTTGGAGTTTGTTTATCACACTTAACCCCAAAATTTGATGATGTCAGCAACAATGTTTGTGAAAGCCCGAAATTAACCCTATTAACTTTGATCAAATTTTTATAACCGGTCACGTCCTTGAGGGTTCATTGTAATTTAGTAAATTAAAATGAAGATTATGTGTAATTTTTTATGTTAGATTTCCAATTAGATTTTTTTAAATTGAAATTAGTTGTTGCAACGGCTACTTCCACGCCTAATAAGACCGTTATTTTTAGAATTTGAAGCCTGAAAATATTGAGTCGAACATGTGAAAATTATACAACTATCAAGATATCCACACATTCTATAGGTTTGTGTATTGTTTGAATTAGACATTTTATATGTGTAACTTTTTATGTTAGATTTTCAATTAGATTTTTTTTTATAAACGCACACACCCAAGTGGTTAGAGGGATTCGATTCCGGATCTTTACTTTTGAGAAAGAATCCTCCAACCACTTGGTCAACCCCTATTGGCAGATTTCCAATTAGATTTTTTAATTAAAATTAGTTGTTGCAACGGCTACTTCCATACCTAATAAAACCGTTATTTTCAGAAATTGAAGCCTATAAATATTGAGTCAAACATGTGAAAATTATACAACTATCAAGGTGTCCACACATTCAACACTTCTTATTCTGGTAATTTAGTACTTGATTACTTGAAGAATAGATACTTAAAGCCATGGAACAGATTAACTATTGGTTTGTGTATTGTTTGTGAAACTCAATATCTATAGGTTTCAAATTGTGAAAACTACGGTAATATTAGGCATGGGAGTAGTTGTTGCAACAGTTAATTTTAACTGAAAAATCTAGCTGGAAATTTAACAAAAAAAATTACACATAATCCCCATTTTAATTTACTAAATTACAATGAACCCCCAATGGCATGACTGACAATAAAAATTTGACTAAAGCCAACAATGTTAATTTCGGACTTTTACAAATTTTTGCCGGCATCATCAAATTTTTAACGGTTTTGGGGGTTAAATGTAATAAACAAACTTTAGAGGGGTGATACCTGTAATTATATCTAAAAATAGAATACCAACTATAATTACCCTATCTAATCTAGAAGTCAAGTGTAATTAACCCAAAAATTAATTTCTACATAGCTACAATTCAATTAATCTCGAGTCTACAAATGCCTCAACCTAATAAAGCGGAAGGGTGCTATGCTGGAGGTACAAAATGATCTCATTCAACCCGCATGGCTCTGTCGAGTTGTTGGTACATGGTGTGGTCCGAAAAATGGTGAAATTTAGTTGGAGCTTTAATGGTGGTGGGGTGAAATGAGATTTAATAAGATTGGGACATTTTTCTTCCCACTTTGCCAGAAAAAATGGGGAATGGTTACAAACTTGAAGTCGAATCTTGAAAATTTAAAAAATTAATGACTTGAAGCTAACTCGTAAAAATTGGAGTACATATATCAGATTTCTGGACTTGCATTCTTAATCATTGTCTTTGATGTGTTCAATGAATTATCCAAGACCCATAGAACTTCAAAGTTAGAATTCAACTCAAAATTATTTAATATTTTTAAATTAATATGAAATAAAAAAACGAATTCATCGTGTCAAATCCGGCTGTGTACGTGAACGGCAGATTAAGACTCCGAGTCACCCAAGAATTTATAACATGGAAGGACTCTGGTGTTTTCCTTAGTTGAGAAAGATGGAACAAACGTGAACTCAAAGGCCAAAAAGGGGAATATGGGGTTTGGACCCTTTTTGACACTCCAACGTTCAAGTTAGGGATTAGTTCTGGGTCGAGAATGCAAAAATGAGTAGAGACTTCAGAGTGCGAAGAAAAACTTACCTTCATCTCAGTGAAGAGAGGGCATATATAGGCGGAGGACCTGATCTGCTAAGTATGAGTTTACCACCCTTGAGGTGTGGATATGCTCTGTTAAAGGAGAGCCAGTGATCGAAACAGTGTTTTTACTGGGAAAGCATTGTACCGTCCCTGTAAAGGCATCGCGCCAGTGTCCTTGGGTGGCCGCAATTAATGCGAGCAATGGTGGAGGGAATCTGCATTTAATGCTCTCATACGACATAGCGTGGGTTGTCATCGAGCGACCACCTCGGTCGAAACGCGACCCGAATCGGAACCTTATGCGTGGGATGCGTGAATGACAGATTCCTCCAAGTACTAGGTCGAAAGGTGAGGGTGCTCTGGGTCGAAATAAGGCATCCCTATCCACGTCAGCTGCCATGTGGCGCAAGCTCGGTGGGCCAGATAAGGGACCCTAATTTCTCCCTTATCACCAATTATTTATCTTTTAAAATTTATTTAATTTAATAAAATAATATCAAATTTAACTTCCATTTTAAAAAATAATATATTTAATATTACTAAAAATTTATATATTTTCCAAATTAATCTTGTTAACCCACACTGTTTTAAAAGTTGAACAATAATGCGCAAAATCCCCACAAGGTTGGGGGATGTCAACAATTAATCCTCAATTTTTATTTAAGGGTAATGTATCAATAATTTAAATATTTGTCTTGTATAATAATAATAATAATAATAATAATAATATTATTATTATTATTATTATTTAAAAAATTATTAAATTTTATTTCGTGAAAATAGTTTATCATTATTTAAACTCGAGTTCACCTGGGCACAATTTGGACAAATCTAATTAGTCATTTTTTTTATCAATTATATCATATTATGAAATAATCTAGAGAATTTTATATTTATTTTCCAAATAAATAAAGAAGTAATAGAAACTAAATTTATGTTTTGTTAAAAGTTGCGCCAAATTTTGATTGGAACCAAAAAATTTCACTTAAAAATTGACTCTAATTTTCACTTCTAAAATAAAAAGTTTTGGCGCAAATTTTTACCTCCAAAATCTTTTTTTCTTTACCTCCAAAATCTTCTTTCCTCTCTTTAAAAAGTAATGAGCAACTTATGAGTGTCCAACTTTTGTTAAACTTCGAGCATTAAGAAACCACATTTCTTCTTCATATCTTCTCAACAATGTTATTCACAGATTCATTATTCCAACACCCTTTCGGCCTCTTTTACTTTTTCTCCCTCTAAATCAAATTGCCTCTTTCCATACAAAATTGTTTTCTTGTTTCTTCTTTATTTGATGATGAAAAATCAATTTGCCTTATATTGAGAAATGCTTTGCATCGTGTATTATCATTGCCACTTGCTACATTAATTTGTCAATTGGCAATGAAGAAGGCGATTTAGTCCAATTGGTTTACACCATGTACATCTCATTATTATTATTTTTCTAAGTTTAATTACGCAACGTTTGGGTTTGAGAGCGTGAATTATATTGGAGGAAAATTGTTTTCGTTTTAATAATACTCCTCAAAAGATAATATATAAATTCAATACCCTGTTTTTAATTATGTTGGATAGGATTATAATGCTATGATGACATTTAAGATTTTTAATACTTTTTTTAATATTATATTAATTATTGAGTCATGAAAAAATTAAATGCTCAAATAGCATAAATTTAATTTTCAAATTTTACAAACTCAATGAGAATTTCCCTTTTTTTAAATATTTTTAATTAATAAATATAATAATTAATATTGTTTCATTGCTATTATACTTGCATATAATTAATGTTGTTGACAGCCGTAATCCAACCGATTAAAATTGGTTACTAAGAGTACTTTTTACCAACCAATTTGTTGGTCGCTAATGGTAACTTAAAATATTTGTAGTGACCTGTTAATATTTGGTCATTAATTTGGTTGTAATTGGCAATTTTCAATAGTGACCATTGATAAGTGTTGCTAAAATATTTATGTTTGGTCGTTATGTTATCATCCATGATTTTCTAGATTTAGCAACTAACTATAGCTACCAAATATTGATTGGTCGCTGAATTATATATGCAACTTACATCCAGCAACCAAACAAATTTTGGTCGTTGTATGTATATGTGTAGCAACCATTTTACTATGGTCGCCGATAATTTTGTTGCTAAAACCAAATTTTCTTGTAGTGTCACCTCAAACATTTGCATCTTGACAATTGTGGCATCGAACTTCCTACTGGTTTCAAAGGTTTTGCTAGACTTGTTTCAGTCGATCTTGGGAATGTTGGTCTTATCGAGCACAACAAGTTTAGCTCCAATTGTCCAATGCTCGAGCGCATTACATTATTCGGTTTATTCGATTTGAATTTTGCTGACCTTGAGATTGATGCTCCAAATCTAAAGTTTTTCATATTCTTTGGCAAGTGTCGTCCAATTTACTTTAAACGTACACCATTCCCTGAGAATGTTTCAATCATAGTTCTTTTTTTTTTTCCTTTTTTTTGGTTAAACACACACCCCCAAATGGTTGCAGGAATTCAAATTTGGATCTTTGCCTTGAGAAAATAACCCTCAAATCACTTGAGTCTTGACCAACACCTGGTGGCATGTTTCAATCACAGTTGATTCTCGTATACCCGGTTCTGCTTCTGCGGTTAACTTGATTGAGTGTTTTGGTCAACTATCATCCATCAAAAATTTCAGACTTAGTTTGAGCTTTCTGCAGGTAAGAAGAGAAGTTCGTTTCCACGTTGTTTCAAATGTGGTTCATGTTCTAACCTTATCTTGTTTTTCTTGTTTAAGTTCTTGTCAACCGGCCTTACACCTCAACAACTTCCTTATAACCTTAACCATCTAAGTTATATACTTATATTAAGTACGGGGGGATTGATTTTGCGGCCGTAGCTGAAGTTAGGTGTGCTCTTTGCTTGATGAGGAGCTCTCCCAATTTGCTAAGAATTGAATTACGTGCACGTGATTCGAGTAATTTTTGTTGTTGTCCCCACTTTTGACAAGTACTGATTCTTGTATTCATGTTGTAGTCTACGACCCATCTCGACAGAGACCTGAAGCCTTCTGCAGAATTTCTCAAGGATCAGCAAAAGTTTAAACTTTCTTTGGGACACCTAAAAATTGTGCGGATTGATGACTTCTCAGGTTCAAAACCTGAAATGGAATTTGTTAAGCTTATTTTATCAGGAGCAACTGCAATTAGAGAACTTGGGTTAGACTGGTCGCCATCACAATATAAAAGTAAAGAAGTATTCTTGATGGAGTTGGCAGAATTCCCGCGGGCTTCATCTAAAGCAAAAATAGAGATTTGTTTCGGATACAATGATGTTCGAGTAGTATGATGTTCATCCACAAACTAACTAACAATGATGTCCTCGGTGTTTTGGATACTAGGATGTTCTTAGAGTTTTCATATATCGCAGAATGGATGAAATTTGTGTGCTTTTGATTTTGGGTTCGCCTTAACTTAAGCTTAACTTTATTGTGCTTATGTACAATATATCCAGCTTTTTTGGTTTGGATTTCATCGTTTCTCTAAAAACAACTAGCGGAAGCAACTTAGAATTGTAGTTGATTATGGGTTTTCTTATTTTGCCTTGTATAGCTGCAGTGTTGATGAGTTGGTTCTAAAAACGATGGTTTTACTTTTACCCTGGCTCTAAAACAATGTAATGTTTTTTGGAGGAATGCCCTTCTCTTCAATAATGTTATGATTTAGTATTATTTTATAATTGCTCAAAATAACCTGTTTTTATTATAGAAATAAAAAATTTGTAATTTTAGTTACATGATTAAATATTATTAATCATCTAATATTAAATTGCAATCCTATAGCCCCAATCCCCGTAGCTCGTTCTCACCTAAACACATTTCCAAATTAAAATTTCAAATCCCAGGCCCAGCCACCAATCAGCCGCACGGCGTATCATTTCTTTCCTTTCATTTTGCTTTCTGCATCATTACTGTGTTTGTTCTTCGAATATGTTGTCTTTTGCTTCAAACTTAATTCAGTCCGAGATGATGTAATTTCGACAGGTTTACCGCACCCTCCCACCACCAAACGTCTCACCCCACATCAAAAACCAGTCAACACTCACCACAACTTCTCCACAGACGTTGGCTTCAGCTGCCTGCTCGACGTAAGCCTTCGCTAATCCAAGAAATTTATTGAAGCGATGTTCCATGCAATGTAACAAACGAGATTCTAAGTTCTTGCCATTGCGTGTAACAGTGAGGACCTGCCTATTATCAAAGGAGTGGCGATACAAATGTGAAATGGCCAAATCCGCATCTTGTTTACACCCCATAGAGATCCATACTCAAGTTTATACTAAACTCTAACAATGGTATGTAGTGTTGCTGAAAATAGCTTTTGGGAGCTGGACCAATCACCAATGTCTAAATTTACCATCGGATTAAAGGAAGTCACACTTTGCTTTTCATTCTCATCCCCTTACACCGACATGTCTCCTTATTTATTTTCTTTTCATCACCTCAAACATTTGTGTCATTTCAATTGTAGCCTCAAACTTACGCTTGGTTTCCAAGGGTTTGTTGACACTCATCTTAACCATATGATCATTCCAAAATAACTAGCTGAATAAACTAAGTTTTAGTCGAAACAACTAATTTTTCCACTTTATTTTGTTATAATAATGAGTAATGGGCTCCACATAAAGGCAGACATGTGGGGCACGTGATATTTTTATCTAAAAATGAATGTTTGTGATATGAATGAAGATGCATAATATCAAGAGAGATATTAAGAGAGAATAGAATAGGATAAAATTCAATATTTAGTTTGGATAGAATTAATATTATATTATTCAGTATTTCATAGTTTGGTAACTTTATATTACGTTGATTTGTTTCCTTTGAGAGTCCTAGAGATTTTGGGATACCTCTTCTTTTATATTAGACAAGGTTTCTTTTACGTGCAAGCAATAATAATTTCGGAATTCCTAATATATCTCCCAAATTTTCTTCGCCCCTTACAATCTCTCTGGCCTGTCAGTATTACCGGATTATCCATCTCTCTCATTCCCTTTTCTTATGAATCCGAGACTACTCTAAAGTCTCTTGGATACGAATATGTATCATTGATGCTTTCATTGAGAGTACGCGATGTCAAATACAATTACTGAAGATCGTTTGAAGGAAAATCAATGACAGATGGATGTCCGATTGTTGTCCCAAACCGTGGTTACGCAGCAGTTAACTCAAACGATGCAACATTTGCAGCTTGCTTCGATCTCGAGTAGAGAAGGTCAAGGCGGAGGCGGAGCCCTCGACCGGATCTCATTGTGGCAAATTGATTGCTTATTTTCCTGCTACTTCCATCGCCAAACTGCCAAAAAAGATGCCCAAGTGTGATGGAATTGATCCCCTGGCTTGGTCATTTCAAGTGCACAAGTACTTCGTGCTTTTGGGGTTCCAGAAGAGTCACGGCTTTCCACGGTCGGTCCCATGCTTGAGGGTCTAGCATTGGATTCGATGGCATCAACGTTACAATTTATAAAATTCTTGGCCGGATTTTATCCCAAAGTTTATGTGTCGTTTTGACCCGTTGAATTTTGTGGATTATTTCAGGTTTTTAGAGAAGGTGCAGCATATAGGATTGGAGACGAGATCGGTTTTGGATTATAAAAAATGTGTGGTGGAATCTAAGGATGTTTTCTTTGTTGAAGTTGTATCTGAAGAAAATACTCATGCAGTTGAAGACGACCAAGCTGCCATAGCTCTTAAAAAGATGTATATCATTGTGAAGAAAATTCGAACAATAATGATTATATGAGAGTTGAGAATGCAACTGGAGAAGGATTTTATATGGAAAAATAAGTAATTGAAGAGAGTCTTATGTGGAAAAACAAGTCATTGATTATGTGCTTTTAGAAACAACTCCTGAGCAGCCAATTTCGAAAGAGCCAACTTTTGTAATTTCAGATAAGCTAACTTCTGTAATTTCAGATACAACTCTTCTTGGGTCTCTTGATGTCATCTCATGGGAACCGACAGGCAATGTTCGATGGATTATTCCAGAATTACACCTTGAGGACAAGGTGATTTTTGATGGTCAAGAGAGTGATATAGATGGAGATGCATACTATCAAGAGAAATATCAAGAGAGAATAAGGATTGGACAGAAGAATTCAATATTTAGTTTGGATAGGATTAATGATATTATATTATTCGGTATTTGGTAGTTTGATAACTTTATATTACGTTGATTTGTTTCCTTTGAGAGTCCTAGGGATTTTAGGATACCTCTTCTTTTATATTATTAGACAAGGTTTGTTTTACATGCAAGCAATAATAATTTCAGAATTCCTCATCTATCTCTCAAATTCTCTTCTCCCCTTACAATTTCTTCGGCTTGTGGATCTTACCGAATTATACATCTATCTCATCCCCTTTTCTTATGAGTTTGAGACTAGGGTTGCAAACAAGCCGAGCCAGCTCGCGAGTCGAGCTCGACCTGACTCGACTTGAAATTGAATTGGTTCGATCTCGATCAGAGCTCCGACGAGCCTGAGTCGACTATCGATACAATCTAAATTTAAAATAATATACTAAATACATATCATAAATATATATTTTTATATTTTATATATGGTCCAATATTATATTATTTAAATAT